>JAMXBB010000007.1:93738125-93983405 GCA_024138015.1 Lumnitzera littorea
GCTAAAAGACGAATAAGAAAGCCTTTATGTTTGGAGGAGCATTTGACTACAATGGTTTTAATGGACTTGTGCATACAGCAGATTGCCCAAGACGTAGTCGTTACATTTGTAAATGGAAACTAATATTGTAATAAAATAAAATTCACATAGTATAAATAGTTGAATAATAGCAAGGTAATATCTGAGGTTGCCAAATTTATTATTTCACCTAGAATCATAATAGTGTTTGTAAAATTGACAAGTAAAGTTGAAACATATAAACGTAAGTTACTACAACTTATATAAAGTACCTTTAAAAAATATAGACATGCTTATAATAGTTGTTAAAAACTTGAAATACCTAATAAAGATGAAGGAATTAGATTTTTTTTCCATAAAAAATTCTTAATATATAATTTAACATATATAGAAAAATGACAAGCAAGGTCAAATCCAAACTCTTTTCCATTAATTTTTTTTTTAAAAAATGAATTAAATATAATCAAACATTTTAACTCTTTTTAAGTTATTAATAATATAAACTAAAGTATATAATTTTTTTTATAAACTTTTTTATTGTAACTACTGTAACAATCTGACTAGAACTCCTCCTATTGAAGCATTGTTCACTTTAGTGTAGAATACTGCATTGTTTTATCTTTTGGTGCAGTAACTTCCTAAGAGATTACTCATCTTAAGATTGACTTAATCTGAGTATGCTTAACTTCAAAGTTCCAGCATACTTTAAGTTGTTATATCAAAATGTGCCTTAATGATTAGAGTTTGGTCACTTAGCAGTTAAAGGGTATTACAATTCATTCTCTTTATAAAACTAACATTTTCGTCAGTTTCGTTACATAGGTCTAAAACCACCATCAAGTAAGGACTATACCCTTCCGGTTAGTAGATTGCTTTAATGCCACCGACAACGACTCGATCGAAACTCCTCCTACTGAGGTATTGTTTACTTTAGTGTAAAATGCCGTATGGTTTGTCCCTTGGTGTAGCAACTTCCTAAGGGATGACCTATCATAGGATTGATTTAGCCTGATTAAGCTTAATTTTAAAGTTTCGACATATTTTAAGTCACTATATCAAAAGGTGTTTCAATGATTAGAGTTCAGTTACCTAACAGTTAAGAAGTATTATAATTTTTCAGCAATCACTTTCACGACTCACATGGCAAATTAAGAGTCTTAGTCTAGTTCTTTATATTCTTCGTTTATATGTTTATCACAATTCCTTATTATTATTATTATTATTTTTTTACTATGAATAATTTCAATTGCAATGTTTCATTTTGGTATATATCGACCCCTTTTTTCTTTTTCCTCTCTTGCTCCCCCTTTTTTTAAATAGAGTAATTAAGATCTAACTACATAAGCTAAAATTTATTCTAATTTATTTATTTATTTAGTTACTTACTTTTAATGTTAATCTAGGCTTTAGAGGTGCTTGTAAATTTTATGATAGTATTTACTCTTCCTAAATTAGCATGTCAAAAATGCAAAACATCACATCTATAACCCAAATGAAAGTTATAAATATCCAATAAAGGATTAGGAGAGAGTAAAGAAGGGGAAAAATAAATTAGAATAGGGAAAGGAAAATGATATAATACTCTAATAATTGATGGATTGTAAAAGCTCAATTGTATTATTTTATTCTTTAGCCCATTCAACTTAAATATATAAAATTGCTAAACTTGATTAAAACATAAGTTTCTACTAAGTTTAATATATAACTTAGTTAAAAATATAAGTTTTTATATGAAAACAACTTTACGCTTAAGTTGATTTGGAAGAATCTCTTAAAATAAAAAACTTATAGAATTAGATTGATAAAGTTGTGATTTTGATAACTATGAGAATACCATACTTAACCCAGTTAAGCAAATTCCTACATTCTCTTTCCTTCTTCTAAGAGTTGCTAGAACTTAAATCCGGTTTGCATGTATCCAACCTTTGCACACATAAAGAACACTATGCTAGTGAACTATAAAAGAAAATAGTATCAATAGATAGATCAAGAAGAGAGAAACATAAATCTATCATTTTCTTGTTATTCTATTGATAAAATCCATGAAAGAATTCAAACCCTAGCAGAAAAGAAAAAAGAAAAGTAAAGAGAGAGGTCTTGATAAGGAGGAGAGAGAAAAGTAAATAAATTAAGCCTTAATTCTTGTAACGAGAGATGCTTATTGGGCTGAGCTGTGAGTTGGATAGCTAACAGATAACAAGTCTAACTCGAAATCAAGCTTCCCACAGAGTTCTTCCCTCTTACTTATGCATAGAGTGAGTTGGGTTTCTTTTCAAATGGACGGAATAGGACAATATTGTCTGTTTAGACTACTACCTAGTACCTAGTAATTCCCGATTTGCATATTATTTGGGGTAGAGTTTGGCAATTTCTACCTTATGGTGGGTTGAGGTTTTTTGTATAAGCGAGATAATTGTTTTAAAGTCAAGGATAAGATTGATTTGTCAACGTTAGGAGAGAATAATATTATTGCATTGCATGATGGGCATGACACACCAGCAATAATAAGCAATAAGCATAATTAATCAATCTTTGTAATTTAAGTGTTTGTATCAGATTGCAGCCAAGATAGCGGGAGAAAGTTAGCTAGTACCTCATGTATTGTAGAGATAAAAAATAATAATTAAATAAATAAAACATGTAATAGATAAAGGAAACTAAGCTTCAGCCAAAGTATTTTTTCTTCTCCTTCCTTTATCTCTCTTAGAGACTTGCTATCTTAAATAAGGATTTCTGTCCTTGATTTTACCTTTATTTTTCACCATTAAACTTTATAAACGACAATTTAATTAGAATAAGTCTCACAAAATAAAATAATAATTTGTGACTAAGGATGGGCTTCAGATCAAACCATAATGATGACAACCACATTTTCCACATCTTAAATCATGAGAATATGTACACGAGTATTTAAAGATGGAACGAAAAAAAATTATGTATTGTAGCTATTTAAGTAAAGTTGAATGGCAAATGGAGAACTCGACAAACATTTACTTGAGGATGTAACTTTATTTTTAGTTTAGGGAAAAGCATAAATTTAGTCATAACTATTTTATTGTTTTTCTACTAAAGCCATCTATTTCTTTATATGTGTGTGTGTAGCCCTCAAATATTTAAAAAAATTTCCGTTAGCCATCCAATTAACTTCATTGAAAGGTTTTGTTAAATACGTATCATAATCTTTATTGGCGTATAGTAATTAACCATAATTATATAATAAGAAATAAAACAATAGTAAAAAAAAAAACCCTTAAAAAGGAAAAAAATCTCATATAGATCATGCCATCCAATCTTTTTTTTTTTTTTTGAACTAAACACACTTAAGGGCGGCAACTACAAAGGCTGCCCTTGTTCTTTTCTAATTTTTATTTTTTTAAATCATTATTATTTTCTTTTATTTAATTATAATATATTCAATAATAATAATAATTAAATAAAAGAAAATAATAATGATTTAAAAAAATAAAAATTAGAAAAGAACAAGGGCAGCCTTTGTAGTTGCCGCCCTTAAGTGTGTTTAGTTCAAAAAAAAAAAAAAANTAAAGCCATCTATTTCTTTATATGTGTGTGTGTAGCCCTCAAATATTTAAAAAAATTTCCGTTAGCCATCCAATTAACTTCATTGAAAGGTTTTGTTAAATACGTATCATAATCTTTATTGGCGTATAGTAATTAACCATAATTATATAATAAGAAATAAAACAATAGTAAAAAAAAAAACCCTTAAAAAGGAAAAAAATCTCATATAGATCATGCCATCCAATCTTTTTTTTTTTTTTTGAACTAAACACACTTAAGGGCGGCAACTACAAAGGCTGCCCTTGTTCTTTTCTAATTTTTATTTTTTTAAATCATTATTATTTTCTTTTATTTAATTATAATATATTCAATAATAATATTTATTAAATTAATTATCTAGTGCAAAATAAAAAATTGACATGTATTAACTTTTGATGGAATTTTTATCTTAGTTAATGGAAGAGTCATACAAAAAAATTTTTAAAGTTAAAAACTTGTCTTTTAATTAGCTAATAAAACAATAAATATAATAGCCTGTACTATGTTTTATTTAGAAGCACAAAAACTGGTAGAAGACAAAATACCTCTTATTAGGTGATAAAAAATTCTCTAGGTAAAATGAAAGATGTCTCTCTACCAAAATCCCAAACAACACTTTGTAATCATCATAGGGGATGATTACATTATCTCTACCTTATCATTATTTTTACCACTATTAACGGACCAATGCTTTATGGCATTTTATAATGGTCTTATAGTGGTGGTAAAGAGTCAACTATAATGATGGGATACAATGATGATGAGGGCATAATGTCACTTATAATAATGGCTATAGTGATATCAGGATAGTAAAATGGAAAAATATTGCTAAATAAATATAGAATAGCACAAATAACTCTCAAAATTACTATTTCTTTTTTTTTTCCTTGTTTTTTGCACAGAACAATCGGCATACATAATAAAAAGATCTTGTGTCCTATTTGGTGCACTGAACATCTTCCGAGAACATAAACTATGTGCTATGTTATTCTTCTTTATTTTGTGGTTTATACAATACTCTCCTCGCCTTGTGCTGTACTTAAAAACCAAACACTGTCTATATCTTCATACTTAGTAGGGAGCATTAGGATCCGAGAGAGATTTTTCATTTATTTATATTTTCTTCACAATCATTTGATTTGTAATCTTATGCGATTAATTTTTCACAACATAATTCCCTGAGACATCTTTTCATCCGAAATTAAGATTTCAGAATATGACGTGTGGACTCATCATCATAGAATGAATCGGATGTTTCAACAAGGGAAAAACAGTCGAAACATGAAAATATCCGCAGGGCAGGAAAGGGCAAACAAAAATCTAAAGCTGGTTGACCATATGATAGCACGGATGGTCCTTTTATAGTTTTGTAGCCGTTAGAAAGACCAACAGTGCTGTAATCTTTTCTTATTTTTATTTTTTTCATGCGGGAAAATAGAAGATTGAAGACCCAACAAGGAAGGCCCAATATTTGAAAATTCTATAGACATTTGTAATTATGGGAATCCCAACAAATTAACTAGTGAAGCACACGTTGAAAAAGGAAAAAGGTAAAGGAAATGTTGATTGTTAAATTGAAAAGTGTGACAGCTGCCACATAAAATCATTAATTTTTCTTTTTGCTAGTGAATAAGAAAAAAACGAAAAAGAAATAATATTGGAATTTAAATCTTCATTATCTTTTTAGGATATTAGTCTATCTATTTTTAATAACACTTTTCATTAAATATATGATATATAGGAACAATAAGATTTTACGGTTTTTCATGCAAGGATATGTGGTTCTATCATTCTTTTGTATATCTGAAGATATTATTAAAATAGATATATAATATATCTACCTATTTATTACTTTTCTTTTCTAGCATACATAATACTCATCACGTTGTAAAAAAACAAAATGATATATTTCAATTAAATTTGTAATTTTTATTCTTTAACTTTATTTCACTGACATCAATTTGTAAAATGAAAATGTATAAAAAGTTATATTATGTTCTTATTTTATATATATATATAGAAAGAGGGCTTAAATTTAGATATATAGAATCTAATTCACATTAGAATCCTCTAAAATTACTTTAATTAGTAGTTGAGATTAAAGAAAATAAGATAATTATGATGTGATAATATATTTAAAAAATCTAGGGAGTTCAAGGCATAACCATATGCAAGGACCTTCTTAGTTTACTCGAAAGGAAAGTTACGGTATAATCAGATTCGCCTCGCAAGGACATTGAAAATGTTCTCTCCTTCAAGAAAAAGGTCTACCAGTTCTTGCACTTTAGAGTGACATTTCGTGCCAAATGCAATCATATGCTTTATGCTTCCTAACGAGGCAGACTCGGACCACCCATCTTTTTCCTCCACTAGGACAGACAAACCAACAAGTTTAATATTATTCCTACAAAGTTGTTGTCAGACAGAGGCTCCCGAGCACCATTATCTTAACACAAATGTTGTTTATAATTTCCTATTGTCTCTTTTCATGTTAAACGAAAATTTGGTTTTAAGATTTTAGTTCCTTTGTTCTGGAGATTCGATACTGTCAGCAGGAGGCTTTTCCTTGTTTTTCCTGAACCAAATCGAGCAACAATGGCTTGCAACATTTTCATTTATTAGCGAAGCACCATACAAGTAAGCAATAATTTGTTCATCTTTCCTACTAATCTTTCATGTCCTAGCACTAGTGTCACGGCAATGGCAGCGCGCAAGATTCTCTCTGAAAAAGCCTTAACTCTGATGTTATCACCCTCATAATTCTAGTTTTTTCGAAGTAAATTGATTTGTCCTAGAGGTGACACCGTAGACTTAGGACTCAATCGAGCCATTTTGCAAATAATCTCGCATGGATTTATAGATTGTTCCCTTTTGTTTTTTCCTTCCTTAGCAGGAAGGAGTTATGATAGAATACATCTGGTTCAACTCCTCGGAATTGTAGATTTTGTTTGACGTAAATTCATCTGGAACTATATGGAGCAATTTTACAAATAACCTCTTATTCATTTATTTGCATTGCTCTTTTTTTTTTTTTTTTTTTTTTTGCCCCCTTTAGCAGGTACGAGTTATGATAGAAGGCGTCTCGTCTGCAGAGGGTGTTTTTGAAACTTTAGCTTGTATGTTTCAGCTGTCTCTATTTGTGTTTTTTATTGTTTTGATTTAACTTTGTAAGAGAAACATTTCTTTTTACTTGAAACACGCAATTTGAGTGATAATGAAGGATTGAAGATGAATTGTCACTGATTATCTCTGATGGAATGTCACCATCCCCAAGTACAAAATCTGCTTTAATCAAAGATCTGTTCTTTGCATGACACGGCCAACAAATTTCAAGTTTGTGTGTCTAGCAATGCCTGAAACTGAGATTACCGTTCTAAAAGAAGTGCTTCGTGCTCAGCAACAACTTTTGCAAAAGTTGTACATTGAATTAGATGAAGAAAAAGAGGCAGCAGCTACCGCAGCTAATGAGGCTCTATCCATGATACTTCGGCTGCAAGACGAGAAGGCTAAATTACAGATGGAAGCAAATCAGTATAAGAGAATGGTAGAGGAGAAGATGTGCCATGTGGAGCTGTCTCTTGCAGAGTTCAAAGAGCTTAACTATCAAAAGGAAATGGAAATTGCTTCCCTTGAGTTTCAAGTTGAAGCGTATAGGTATAAAATTTTAAGCATGGGATGTAGTGATCTTGGTATCAGTGGAAGTGGACATTTGAACGATGTCTGCTCTTGTGATGAAGAAGTTAGGCTATGTGAAAGCTTCCGGAGAACTGATCCTTACTCAGAAATGAAACCAGACAATACTTGTACACAGGAAGGAATTATTGAGAGAGTTATAGAAGAAAGGGAACAGGAAGATTTAACACTGTGCCCTGATACCTCCAAGACATATGGAAATTGTGCAAGCAACGAATGCGGCGGGTACTTGGATCAGCTCAAGAAGTTGGATGATTGGATGAAAATAATATGTCAAAGAGAGGATCTTGATGGTCAAGAATATGGAATCTTGGATTGTAAAACCACATCTTGTGCCATAGTATCCCGAATGGAAGAACCACCTTGCTCTTATGATGAGCAAGTCCTATGTCCGGAGAATGTGCATGGAAGGGAAGCAGATGAGAATTCCACATTATCAAAGGTTGTCCAGGACAAATTTGAAGTCTCAAATGCGGTTGAGTATGATAATATCTTCAGATACTACATTGACGATCCAGATGAAAGGAATCTTGAAAGAGAGAATAGGCTTCAAAAACCTGAGCCTATACTGGAGATACCTGGCAAAGTACCTGGCAAGCCACAAGCATCTAAGGATCAGCTTGGAAAGAGAAAATTACTTTCTTTCCATAATGAATCGAAAACTTCCAAACAAAGAGGCATACAGAGTCTTGAGAGCAATTGCAGTATGTCGCATGCACAAGGTGCAAGTGGTTTAGCTACATTTCAACATGAGGTTCACACAACAGGTTACAAATTTGAGCAGTTTGAGGACCAAAGGAATAGCAGAAGCCAGGAAATAATTGACTACAGGGAAGAAGAAATGAAGTTACTGAAGGAGATACAAGAGCAACTAGAATCAATACGGAATGAGATGAGGTCATTCAGAAAAGATAAATCCCCTAAGCATGATAAGCCTCCCCTGCCTACCCTGGTAAATGTATGTGTCTCTTGTAACTACTAATCCCAATTCTACTTGTTAACCAAAATCACACTAGATCTAATAGGCTTAAGCTTTTCAGGTGAAATGATTGTAAATCTAGAATTTATTAACACCATTACCCCATTCCCTCTATGTATTATGCCCCTGTTTGCTTATGTGGGATACTTCAATTCCTCGATACTTGAATAGGATAGAGCAAGATTTCGTGTTTGTGCTTTGCCTCCAAATTACATCCATGCATGGTTTGTTTTTGTTGCAGGCGATATCTTACTTCTGGTTTTGATCCGGCAATCAAACTGATTCTGTTCATCATTGGACATTGGTCTGGATATCCTTCTCATCAATGCCTTGCAAATTCTCACAGAAAGGTACCATTAGAGCAGCCTTTTGGATGTCAACCACGACTCAACATATTTTTCTGCAAGCTGGAAATCTGTAATCTTATCAAAGTAAAATTGAGTTTTCCTTTTCCATGATAAACAAGTTTGTTTTTCCCCTTTACATCTATTAATTGTAATGTTTAAAAGAATGGTGCTGCTGGATGAATCTTGTGTGTAATCATCCTTCAAAAAGTGTTAACATAGACAATCCAGTAAAATTACAATGATAAATTCATTCTTGACATTGGAGTAGTTGTAACTATTTCTTTCTTTCTATTCTTTTCTTTTTTTTTTCTTCTCTTGCTTTTTCAATTGGAGGAAACTAGAGCAATGATCACATTATGATATTAGAAATGTTCAAAATCCATCCAAACAAAATTGTTCCTCAGCCAAAGAACTCAAGAAGATGTCTTATATATCTTCCTAATTTATGAAAGAGGACTAGGTGCCTCATAGAATTTATCTTGTCAAGGAACCTGGATTTACAATTCCTTTCACCCTAAATGAGTCCATGCAGCAATGGAGCATGACATTCTTTCTTCAACAATCCTTTTCTTTTCCCCAGCATCAGCAACTTTCTTTTAAGAGTTTTGTAATTGGACTTTCATTTTTCTGATTCAGCTAATAAAGAATCCCAGTCTACCATAAGTTAATTATTTTGGACCTTACATCCTCCAGTCTCTTCTTGAACTATTCCTCTTCCTTGGAGAGTTCACTATGTAATTGTTCAATTGAGAGATGAGTCTTGTGATTCCTTTCCATTGCCCTAAATATTCAATCCTTCAACAGTTTCTGCAACCAATATTCAGAATCAAAGGTCAAGAAATCCAGCATAAACTGATCTAAATTTTCCCAAAATAATGCAACTGTATTTTTCTGATCAAGTGATAACCCATCCTTGGATAAGTTCAGAATCAATAATGCTTTAGCAAGTTTTTCTTACATATGTAGCTTAAAATGATCAGATAGGCATTCCATGAGGGACTGCTTTACTTGTTCTACCTCTTCCAAGCTAAGAGTTTTGGAATTCATAACATTTCCTTGTGCAACTAACTCTTCTTTTGTAACGGAGGAAGTGCTAACAATTAAACCCTCCAGACTTGCAAAGTAGGTGTCAAATCAATTAGTTGGTGTCAATGTTGCATGTTCCTACACAAAGTGTACTGGTACTGATGATCAGAGGATGTGCACTTCTAACTTTGACCTTAGCTTCCACCATTAGAGTATCATTTACAAGAAAGCCTCTAGAAATGTCACGCAGTTCCCCTAATGATTATGCATACTCCCAATTGGTGTCTTGAGAAGTTAATGTATTCACAAATTTTTTGTTCTGAAGAGATTATTATTATGCTGATTCACCACAGTAAGACTAAATTGGGCTTCTCTGTTCCAACCAAAAGGCAATGCATCAAATTCTGCAACATCCAAGTATATGGACAAATGATTTGAATGGTCTCCTTTTGGAAGTAAGGATATTCACCACTTAGTACCAACCACTACGACCATATCTAGATGGTAAATCCTCTCCATCAACCCAGTAAAGCCAGTGATTCTCCAAGTAATTGTTGTAGATGGATGACTTTCGTCCTCCCTAGCGCTGAAGCTATTGTTATCAACAAGTAGCAGCAGTCTACTCAGTTTCAAGTTGAGAAGACACTTGGTTAACCTTTCAAGCTTCTGTTGCAACTACTTCTTAACATCAACTTTTAGCTTTATTCAATTATTCTTTGAACAGGTTTTTCTGTAAATCCAGGATCAATTAATTTAAGAATGCAAATTATCCTCCTTATTCCCTTCATTGCAAGGAGCTGATGAGATTTTAATAGTGCTATATAGTCCTTATCCCGCTTGCTGGTAGGAATTTTTTCAGGATAGCTATAATCCAAGAAATTATATGAAAATTAATGCAAATTCCAGTGGGATGATTCTTAGTGCCTATGCTGATTACCAATCTAGTTTTACACAATCCTATAACAGTCTTCAGATGTTGGAGTTTTCATTCTAGGGATTTCTTGGCTTACTTGTAGCAAACTTAACAATTTTGTAGGAATATGTTCACCTTTTCAGAAAAAATGCATAAGCAAAGTTAATATTGCTGAATGACAATATCCAATATACATAAAATGTAAAATCCCAGTCTCGTCTTAACTTAAAGACTACTACTCTTATTACTAACCTCCCAACAATAGTTAATAACCATCATGTAATGTATCTTGACCTCATAAAACATTATTCTTTCTCTCTTACAATTCATGTGAAACTTTTATCACTAGGAATATCAAAATATCCTCCCGAGATATGTAACCTCCTTATTGCTTCATCTTACACAATTGATCCTAGCTCTTACCCCCTTTTTTTTTTAGTGTGTAATTCATTTCATTCTCATCACCTAGTCAATGTTGGCCCACTAGTTTCTACTTTGGTCATCCCAATTGTACACCGTAAATAAGCAATAGGTGATGATTAATGGTTCTTCTAATACACTTAGTCTAAAATTTTTTAGCTAATATCTTAACTTTTTAAAACACTAATATTTATTTGCCATAATCCGTGTGAGACTTTAATCACTTGGCATATCTTATTTTCAAATATAGTGTTAATAATAAATAAACAACCTATATACCAAGGTTCTTATAATCTAATAATAAAGATGTTAGCCTCCAAATTAAATGGATTAAGTTTAAGTATCCCTTTCTATTTTACTCACACAAAAAAAATAAAAATAAAAATCCTATTTCATATTTAAAAGTTTATTCCAAATTAGTTGGTTCAATACCATGTACACAAATAGACAATTTAATAAATGGTGGTCTTAATTTGCATTAACTGTAAAAAAAAGTATATATATATGAAAATGAATATTCTACCCCTACAAAGAGTAATATACAATAATAGAGATAAAGTATAGAAAAGTATTCAAACTTTTGATTTTAGACAATTTAGTTCTTATATATTCAAAACTCACACTTTAGTGCTCAAAACTTGAAAAATTGTTCAATTCAGTGCTTGTTTTTAACAGACGTAACATGGGAGTGGATGTGGAAAAATCAATCATTAGAAAATAGCCTATTTGACAAATAGCTAACACTTGTTAACACATCTTCTTACACACATTCTTGTTATTTTCATTTTTTTTTTTAATTCATATTATAAAAAAGTAATCTACTTTCCAATTATGAAACGTGGACCATCTTCTTTTTTTTCTTCTTCTTCTTCTTCTTCTTCCTCCTCCTCTAAACCAAAACACCTAGCCAAACTCTCATTTTCTCTCTCCCTTATCTTTTGATATACTTGACTAAATTCAAAGCTAAACCTACTCTTAGACTCTACTTTCAATCCTCTTTCTTACCACCACCACCACCGTGGCATAAAGCCACCTAATTTTCTCTCAAAAATCATGCCCAAAATTGACCCTCTTGAGATAATGCAAAACATGATGAAAATATCAATAGTATACACAATTTCAACATGCCACTTTGAGCTTTGATTTTTTTCTCTTCTGAGCACCGCTCAATAAACCACCACCATCACTATACTCTATGCATGGTTCTTCCGATATCAACCCTTGACACTACTTAAAACCAATCTTTTAGTAAAATAATTAGATCTAAAGTTGACATTTCCTCTTGTTTAAATCGTATATATGAGGTATATATGTATGTATGACTAAAGATTTGATTTTTATGATAAAATCCACCTTCAAATTGTATAGAATGAATTCTGAAACATGTTGATGAGGTTATTTAACAAATTGTTATGGTTTAAGCATATAGTAGTAATATAAATGTAAATAATTAATAGATAATTGTACAATTTTGTGGAAGTTGGTATTTTTTCACTAGTTTTAACAGTTGTAATAGTAGTTTTAGTAGTTATATTAGGAGAAAAAGTTAGTTACTTATAAAAAATTAGTAAATTGAGATATATTTTTATAAATAGGGTAATATCAATGAAAATAAATAGATAAGTTTCAATCTAGAAAGGTGGTCTTATACCCTTTAGAAGGTGGTTTTATTGAAATAACCAAAAATCAAATTTCATTTTCATTTTTAATACATTCATTTTTTCATTGATTCCCTAGTGATATAGTCCAATGTGGATGAACACACGTCGTCTAGTATCGTGTGAATTGAAGGGATGGGTTTGAACCTTGGGATGGTTTGAAAGATAAATGAGAGTCAAAGATTGAACAAAGGTCCTTATATACCAATGATAAATATAACACACTAACGCTTCACACGAACTTAAGTTACACTTGATATGACATACAAGTGTGGTCAGAGGTCATTCGCAATTAGTCCATACTTAATGAATTAGATAAGAGTAGTCGAGAGTAAGCAAGATACATTTAGCTCATGTAAGAGGGAAAAAAAAAGTTTGAATGTTAATTGTATTCATTGATGCAACTGTTACAATACATAAGTATTTATATGACCCAATTAGGGTAAATCCTAGGTTAATGTAAATTACAAAAATGATTCTTAATAGTAAAGGAAAGGGAATAATTTACAAGGGTAATGTTATAAATAAGCATAAAGAATATCTAATGATAGAAAAGGATAGTACAGATGTTAAGAGAATCAGGATGCGTGTCAGTTATCCATTCTATGGTCCTAATAACACTATTGGCCGAGTAGAACAGGTTCTAAACAAATCAGGTAGAGGTTAGTAGTTCGACAACTCAAATGTTTGGGGCTGGGAAAGGGTTAGTTTAAAAGGTGGCTCATTATTGGGTTGGCCTCAAGTAGTCGACTCCAGATAGGTGTCAACTCGGCTTCGAATATCTCAGGTCAGTAGTATATTGATTTAGTACTTAATCTTGGATAGATGTATTGTGGAGAGGTTGGCTCAGCATACGGTTTGGTTACCTTAACAACTTCTTAGATTAGGTGAAGAGCAAAGTACCTCAGCAAGTTAGATTAAAGAATGCATACTCTTCTGAGTTCAACTCTCTTTGAACAACTCGGCGAACCATATGAGCAAGTCTTTAAGCTTAAGAGCACATGATTGGTCCTTAATCCCTATCATCCCCTCCGAGTTGTTTAAGATTGGGGATCAAATCTAGTTCAACTTAATGTTGCTCATCTTCAGGAGTATGCAAGTGGAGGTCGATAATGTTGAAGGAGTCCAAGACCCCATACTCTTCTAGTAGTTTAATCTTATAGGCATTAAGATTGATCTTTTCAAGCACTTTGAATGGGTTGTTAGCCTTGAGAGATAACTTACTCTTCCTTAAGTGTGAAAACCGTTCCTTATAGAGGTAGATCCAAACAAAATTGCCTGGTTGAAATTCTTTATTCTTCCGTCCTCGGCCTCATCTCTAAAGCTTAGTAGCAGCTCGGCTTAATTGTTCTATGACCTTCTGGTGCTTTGTGTAACAACCTGATCGGAACTCCTCCTACTGAAGTATTACCCGCTTTAGTATAGAATGCTATACAATTTTATCCCTTTGTGCAGCAGCTTTATAGGAAGTCACCTATCTTAGGATTGCTCTAACTTGGGCACACTTAACTTTAGAGTTTTGACATACTCTAAGCTATTACACCAAAAGGCGTTTTGATAATTTTGAATTTCGCCTCCTGGCATATAAGGAGCATTACAATCCACCCTCCTTACAAAATTGATGCCCTCATCAGTTTTGTCACATAGGTCCAAAATAACCATTAGGTAGGGCTTTACCTTTTCGGCTAGTGGACTACTTTAATATCGCTTGTAACAACCTACTCGGAACTCCTCCCACTAAGGTATTGTCCGCTCTGGTGTAGAATGCCGTATGATTTTGTTCTTTAGTGCAACGGCTTATTAAGAGATCACCCATCTTGGGATTGCTCCAGCCTGAGCACGCTTTAATTTGGATTTTCGACGTATTCTGAGCCATTACACCAAAAGGTGTCTAGATGATTTAGAATTCTATCACCTGACATACAAGGGGCATTATACATGGCTCTAATGGCTACAACTCTTTTCGTTGCTAACTGGTCATCATCTAGACTTAGAACGGGTGTTTAGTTTATTAGGAGCTTAGGGTCAAACCCATAGGTAACCTTAAATGGTGACATGTTTGTTACATTATGGACAGTCCTGTTGTAAGTGAACTCTATGATCAGTAGGCATGGATTCCGATCAATAAATATAGATTTCAATCAGCTATGTTCCGACCAATAGCAACCTAGAGTAAAGTTCTTATTGTCCTTTTGACAACCTTAGTGTTTATCTATCCATTTGTGAATGACAAGACGTACTATACAATAGCTTGGTTCCCGTTTATCTCTATAATGTTCTCTAAAAATGGCTTATGAACTTAGAGTCTTGGTTTGAAACAATGGTTCTGGGCACTCCATGAATTTTGATTATTTCCTATAAGAAAAGAAAATAAATAGCCAAAGTTTTGTTAGTTTTAGAGTAGGGCACAAAGTGTACCATCTTACTAAATTGATCAATGACCATCATGATGGATTCCTTCCCTTGAGATGTCCTCAGCAACCTTAACATAAAGTCTATACTCAGGTCCGACCATGGTTTAGTCGAGATAGGCAATGGTAAATAATGTCCTTACTTAGCTTGGCTCTTCGTTTTTCTACAAGTAATACACCTTTCCAACACAAAGTAGACATCCCTCTTCATTTTTGGCCTAAAGAATCTTGAGGATAGTATCTCATGAGTTCGATGCTACCAAAGTGCCTAGATAATCCTCCCCCATGCACCTTGCGCACTAATAGCTCTCTTATAGAATAGGTCAGGATATATAGTCTTTTTTTTCCTAAACAAGTATCCATTCTCCCTATGATAGTCATTAAGTATTCAACCTTCCTCACATCGAGCATACATTTGACCATAATATGGATCCTTAGCATAAAAATCCTTGATCATGGAAAATCCCAATTACCGGGTTTGTAATTTGGTTAAAAGGGAATGTTGTCTCGATAAGGTGTTGACCACTATATTATTCTTTCCATTCTTATACTTTACGACGTATGAAAATCCCTTTATGAACTTAACCCATTTGGCTTATTTTCAAGATAACTTGGGTTGGCTCTTTAGATATCTCAAAGATTTATGATCAATATAGATCACAAACTCTTTGTATAGCAAATAATGATGCTATACTGTCATGGCTTGATTCAATTAGGCCTATATGATTTTAACTTGCTTGGCAGTCATAAGGCCTAACTTGACCTTCCTACCTTCTTGCTTTAGGGAACATGTGTTCTTCCTTCCATCGTATATCACAATTCGATCAAACATCCACGGTCATCTAAGCAGAATATGAGACACACTCATAGGCAATACAATATAAAGCACTTCATCTCCATAGTTTCTAATACTGATCGGCACTGTTACTTACTTGTTTACTTGCAGGGCTCCCTTGTCACTAAGCTAGTGTAGTTTATAAGGTTTGGGATGAGGCTTAGTCGGTAAATTTAATTGCTAGACCATGAAAACAGAGGTTACATTGGTGCAATTGCTATTGTTAACAATCATTGCATATGGTGACCCATTCACCTTACATCTAATGTGGAGCAAATTCTCTTGTTGTTCGTCCTCGAGCATAGGATTTACACTCATTGTTCTTCTTAACACCAGGGTGGCATGCATAAAGTCACCCTCTTCACTATAAATGACTTCCTCCTCCTCGGACAGTTTGGTCAATTCAATCTCTTTCAAGTCTTCCACTTCTTCATCAATACTATCTATCTTAATGGTTGGCACTTTACCTTGGATCACCTTGGTTCTTCTGATCTGACACTAAGTAGCCATATATCCAAATCCTTGACAATAGTTAATACCCATCATGTAATGTGTCTTGACCTCATAAAACATTATTTTTTCTCTCTTACAATTCATGTGAAACTTTTATCACTAAGAATATCAAAATATCCTCCCGAGATATGTAACCTGCTTATTGCTTCATCTTAAACAATTGGCCTTAGCTCTTACCCTTTTTTAGTATGCAACTCACTTCATTCTCATCACCTAATCAACACAGGCCCACTAGTTTCCACATTGGTCATCCCAATTGTATACCGTAAACAAGCAATAGGTGATTAATGTTTCTTTTAATACACTTAGTCTAAAATTTTTTAGCTAATATCTTAACTTTTTAAAACACTAATATTTATTTACCATAATCCGTATGAGACTTTAATCACTCAACATATATGATTTTCAAATATAGTGTTAATAATAAATAAATAACCTATATACTAAAGCCTTCCTAGATAACTAGGAATATGGATCATACTTCTCGGTATATGAAATAATTTTTGTTTATCTATAATGTAATTATAAGGAATCCCTTTTTTTGGTGATCTAGGCTGTTTCCCTCTCAACGATGAAGCTTATCCCCTACCGTCTCACTGGCCAACCTTGATCCCTATTATTTTTAGGTCATATTTAGTATTCAAAGTTTGCTTCAAATTGGTACTGTTCTTATAGCCCACGCCGAAACAATGCTTTACTCCTAAATGTCCAGTCAATTGCTGTGCCTCAACACATTTGTAATCTAATAGTAGAGATGCTGGTCTCTAAATTAAATGGATTAAGTTTGAATCTTCATCCCTATTTTACTAAAAAAAAAAATCCCATTTCATTTTTAAAAGTTTATTCCATATTAGTTAGTTCAATACCATATATACAAATAGCCAATTTGATAAACGGTAGTCTTAATTTACATTAATTGTAAAACATGTATATATGTATCTATATATCACTCTTTGTAGGGGTAGAATATTCATTTTCATATATATATATATGTATATATATATATAGCCCAATATGATCCCTCTTTTATCAGTAAGAAATTAAAAAAGAATAAAAAAATCTTTTTATACTTTTTTATACTTTTTTATACTTCTTCAAAATGTCCTCAATGTTTGCATAAAAAACCTCGAAGAAACTTCAAGAGAAAATCCTTTAAAAATTTTGAAAGTGAAAAGAAATCTGAAAATAAAATATACAAAAGAAAATCATATAAATAGTTAAGATATTATAAATGTAAAAAAATTGGTCATATAGCAAATTTTTGCAAAATTAATAATAAACTTAATGAATTGTATCTGGATGAACAAACAATAGAAAATATCTTGTAAATATTAACGAATCTTCTTCATCTGAAAATAATTGTGATGATGGAATTCAAGCCAATGATATGAATTTCACTTCATCTTTATCATCTTAACAAAAAAATGAAATTAATGTTTTAACAAATGAAGAAGAAGAAATTCTTTATAATATTGATCAATTGTCAAATGATAATGAAAAACTTGATTTTATAAAAAATGTTAATAAACTCAATTTAACTCTTATACCAAATTTGCCTTATAATCTTAATAAAATCCTCGAAAGAGATAAAAGAAAACATAAAAAATCAATAACGATTTATTATCTGCACAATGAAACCAATATCCAAAAACAAGAAATAAAAAATCTAAAATTAATGCAAATAAAATTTCAAAAAGACCTTCTTGAACTTAAGCAAAAAATAATAGTTCAAAAAAACCATTCTGAAACTTCAAATGAGGAAAATTCAAATGTTTTGCCAATATTTAATAATAATGATTATCTAATGCATCTTGTTCAAATAACAACAAGAAAATGGATGATTAATATTTCAATTAGAATCAATAATGAATTCATTTTGGAAATAGCTGCATTATTTGATACTGGTGCAGATTTAAATTGCATTAGAAAGGGGTTAATTCTAACCAAATATTTTGAGAAAACTACCTAATCTCTAAGTTGTGTATCTGGTAACAAATTACGCATAAATTATAAATTGTCTAATGCTTCAGTATTAAAAGATAATACTTCATATAAAACTTCTTTCATACTTGTTAAAAATTTAAATAAAAATGTTATTCTTGGAACTCTTTTCATAAATTAGATCTAACCATTTTTTCTTAATAAAGATAGAATTGAAACACAATATTTCATTGAAACATAATATTTCAAGAAGAAAATTGTATTCAATTTTATCACAAAATCACAAACCAAATAAATAAACAAATTAAAAAACAATTGAATCTCTGAATTAAATTATTTAATCCAATGTAAAAAAAATCATTTGATGTATTTGAAAAATAATTTTGAGTTTAAAAGAATTGAAAATCAACTCAATAATGAAAATTTTTAATTTGGAATTAGAAATAAAAAAATTCAATTTGCTCTACACTCCCAAATGCATTTTGGAATAGTAAGTCACACATAATTGACTTACCATATGAAAATGATTTCGATGAAAAAAATATTTCAATAAAAACCGGACCATCCTAAATGAATAATGAAATCTTGAACCATTGTAAGAATGAAACAAATTATTTGCTCGATAAAAAATTGATCTAGAAAAGTAAGTCTTCATGGAGTTGTTTTGCTTTTTATTAAATAAAAATGAAAAAATGAAAAGAGGTATCCCGAGGTTAGTAATTAACTATAAACCTCTTAATATTGCTCTTAAATGGATTAGGTATCCAATACCTAATAAAAGAGATTTACTAAATAGGTTAAATAATGCCAAAATATTTTTAAAATTCAATATGAAATCTAGATTTTGATAAATTCAGATTAAAGAAAGCGATAGGTACATAACTGCCTTCACAGTTCCTTTTGGTTAATATGAATGGAATATAATGCCATTTGGATTAAAAAATATTCTTCTGAATTTCAGAGAATAATAAATGAAATTTTTAATGACTTCATCAATTTCATAATAATCTATATAGATGATGTTTTGATATTCTCATCTAATATAGACCAACATTTCAAACATATAAAAATTTTCATTAATATAGTTAAGAAAAATGGCCTAATAGTCTCACCTTCTAAAATTAGTTTTTTCTAGACTAAGATTAGATTTTTTGGCTTCAATATCCACAATAGGACAATAATTCTTATTCAAATATCTATAGAGTTTGCAGATAAATTTTCTAATGAAATTAAGAATAAAAATCAACTCTAAAGATTTTTAGGAAGTTTAAATTATGTTGAAGATTTCTTTCCAAATCTCAATATAATCTGTAAACCATTATATCAAAGGTTAAGAAGGAATCCACCTCAATGGTTAATTGAACATACAACTGCTATCAAATTGATCAAGCAAAAAATTAAAGAAATTCCTTGTTTACATATTACAGATTCTTCTCTACCAAAAGTAGTAGAAACTGATGTTTCTAATTTAGGATTTGAAAGAATTCTAAAACAAAAACAAGATAATAGAGAATATGTTGTTCAATTTCGGTCAAAAAATTGGAATGATTGTCAATGTAATTATTCTACAATCAAAAAGGAAATTTTAGCAATTATTTTAACAATTTCCAAATTTTAAAGAGATTTGTTAAATCAAAAGTTTATTTTACGTATTGTTGCAAAACTATAAAAAATGTTTTAATAAAAGATGTCCAAAACATTGCATCTAAACAAATTTTTGCTTGATGGGAATCAATTCTTTCTGTATTTGATTTCGAAATAGAGCATATTAATGTATTTTCCAATTCTCTTCTTGATTTCCTTACTCGTGAATTTTTGTAGGGAGATGCGTCCCAAGAAAGAGAAGGATAAAGGAAAAGAAAAGGTTTCTTCAATTTCTAGCAAGGAGTATATTAATATTAAATCCTGGTTAGATGTTTATAAATTATCTAGTACTCTATTCACAATCAAAGAGGAATCCTCTTCTAAGACATCGAAGCCAATATCTTTAAACAATCAATCCATTTCCAATATTCAAAATTAATCTTTTTCTTAATTAGCCAATATGGAAGTCATTCCAAAATTGCTGAAAGCAATTTCAATAGCTTTATAATAAAAAAATGAAATCTTAATGTTGCTCGAAATTCCTCAACAAATAGAAACTCAGAGGAAAAATCAGAATATTTAAGCTATTGAAGTAGCAACTTCAGTACCCTCCACAATAATATTTGCAAATCAAAGGTCCAGATTTTTCACAAAACCTATTTCTAGATACGTTTTCTCTATTGAAGAAAACTTATTTGAAAAGGATCCTTTTGAATTTGTAAGGAAAATTTTTACAAAAGATTTTTATTATATACAATATGATATTTACAAACCAATCTAGTTTTATGAAAATTTTTTAACTGAAACTGGTTTAATAAGATTCAAACATTTTGAAAAGGAAGGAATGGTTAGTTATTTTACAACCAAAATTTTGAAAGTAATAAATCTAAAAGAATAGCAAACTCATCTAACAACCCCAATAAAGCTCAATATATAACCCTTTTTTTTTTTGCACAGCCAGGTCATCAAGCTAGTTATAATTATTTTGATTATAAACAGGTTTGGTAGAATTTTTTTTATCAAATAAACCCAAAAAGATTACAGACTTGGCTAATATTTTTTGATAATTGTTCTTCTAAAAACCTTCCCAACTAGTCTGCATACTAGTGGGAACAATTTAGAGCAATGCCTTGTGGGAACAATTTAGAGTAGTCCCTGAAATCATTCATGAAAATGCTAGGAATGGTTTCAATGCTTTCATAAAAGAATACAGTCCAACATCTTATGAGAAAATTTTTTAGAAAGAAATGTTATATTTTATACACATTGGTGTATCTTAGGTTATGATATGGTGGTTTGATTATAAACCTGATCAAACCTCAAATGCAACCAATTTTGTTAGAATGTATAAAGTCAAATTGTGGGACAATTTAAAGATGTAGAATAAACTTGAAGAAGATTCAATTTTAAATTAGATCGAATACAATTCCTCAATTAGATCATTCAAAATTTCAACTCCACAATATCATAATAGAAGTTTTTTTATCTCTTCTCTAGCTAGTGCAAGTTCTCTAGAGCAAATGAAGCAGATTCTGAAAATAGCATTAGCAAATATTAATGAATCGACTCAAGGATTAAGTTCAGATTCGGCATTAGAGTTAGGATCTCATTACAGTGGGAATTCAAATGAAGATGATTGTTATGGAATAAATCTAGGTGATTCTTGAACAATATGAATAATTTTCCTTTTCTCAAATGTAATTTCCCTACTGTATTTTACAGTAAGAATACAGTATTTGTGCACATGTACCACAGTGCACAATATCATCATCAATAATGTCAAATATCACTTCTTGACATAAAACCGTTTATGTCTCCTCCTTTGTATTGTTTATAATAGTACATTATCGGCCATAATACTATTGTTCACTACAGTAACTGGTTGGTTTTCCAATTATAAAATCATACCCTCTCTGCCATTGGAAGGCAGGTCAGACATACAACTTCTTTCTCCTTCTCCCAACCTCCAAAACTATCTTCCTCTCTTCTCTTCTACTTCTCTATTCTTCTTTCATCTCTTTTCTCTAACATTTTTCTACTCACCCATCTTTTCTTCCTCTCATACATATATAGTACCTTCTCCTACTTCCGATCTTGCTTCTACTAATCAATTTCCTTTCAATAATCAAATACATTACTTTCTAAAGCATATCATTTGCTTCAATCTTGAGGTAAAATACAATTACCTCTCAATATTCTCAAATCTCTTTCAAATATTTTCAATATTTCAAAAATTGTTCTTTAGATATCTATATATGCTCTTGTATTTTATAAAATTATTTCAAATCAATAAAATTTCAACTTGTTTATCTTTTCTTTTATATTATATCTCGTGTGGGGGAATCTCCAATTTAATTGGGTGTAATTATACGAGATCTGTCAATTTAATTTATAAATCCTATAATTGGTTGGTACTACTACTTTTGGAGGTTTCATATTTACATAATTTTGTATAAAACTCCACTAGTCTTGGCACTACCACCTGTGGTGGTTTCAATAATATCTTGCTCATATATTTATGTCACAATCTATTGTTGATATTTATGTTTCTGATTATTTGAATAGTATAATAGAATTTCTTGAGTGATATTATACTTTAATTATTAATAGTGATTGGTATTAATTACTATTATACATATTCTATTACTAATAAAATATTCTCTTTATGTCTGTAGACTATAATTCTTTTCATAAAAACAAACAGAATATAGAATTGTTTTATACTTATTTAGAAAATTGTATTACTTTCCTTGAACATTTTCATAGATTATATTTTTGGTTATTTGGGCAATTTGAAAATATTTTAGACCACACTAATTAATATTTCAATAATAATAAAATCATAAAAGTTTTTTAGTATATCAGCTGGAAACTAGAACTAACCAGAAGAAAAGGCGAGGATTTCACAAGCCCCCCGTTGACCCAGCAATACAACGTTACATACTAAGAACAACAAAACAATAAATATAATGTTTAATGTCTCAAAAAACTAAAGACAATAACAGGGAAGATTTAATTAAATATAACCAATATTTGGAAGACGCAATAGAATTTTTATTATATATTGTTTGGGCCTATTTTCTACTTTGAGAAAGGTTTTATCTAGCTAATATATATTTTAGAAAAAACTAAAATATACTCTCCAGATATCTGCTAGTTTTATCTTTATAAGTCAAATAAATTTCATATTTATTATTAAGCATTCCTCTTTTGTTGGTATTAGAGTCAAGAAGAGAGTATATAGTTGTATAAGTGAGTTTGCAATAAGACGATTTTCTCTGTGAAAATCTATATTTTATATTTACTAATCATTTGGGACGATTTTGCAATCTTATTGTGGTATAAGATTATCATACCAATTTTATTAACATATGATGTTAATTCTCCATATGACAAATTATTATAGAAAATTTCACCATTGTTTTCTTCTCTAAGCTTCTTTCTAACTTGTTCACCTATAATTATAATATTTATTTTTTATTTTCATTTTAACATTATTGAATGTTTTAAAGTACATCGGAATATTACTCTTACTCTTAAGGACAAGACAATAATGAGTATATATCTAACTTGTTCACCTATAATTATAATATTCATCTTTTATTTACATTTTAACATTATTGAATGTTTTAAAATACATCGGAATATTACTCTTGCTCTTAGGGACAAGTCCCTAAGAGCAAGAGTATATGTATATATGTCCCTAAGAGCAAGAGTATATATATATATATGAAAATGAAGATTCTACCCCTACAAAGTGTGATATACAATAATAGGGATAAATTATAGGAAAGTATCCGACCTTTTGATTTTGGGTAGTTTAATGCTTATACATTCAAAACTTGCACTTTAGTGCTCAAAACTTAAAAAATTGTTCAATTCAACACTTATTTTCAACATACGTAACTTAGGAGTTGATGTGGAAAAATCAATTGTTAAAAAATAGCCTATTTGACAAATAGCTAACACTTGTTAACACATCTCCCTACTACACATCCCTATTGTCTTCACTTTTTTTTAATTCATATTATAAGAAAGTAATATGCTTTTCAATTAAGAAACATGGAACCATCTTCTTCTTCTTCTTCCTCCTTCTCTTCTAAATCAAAACACAAAGCCAAACCTTCATTTTCTCTCTCCCTTATCTTTTGATATACTTAACTAAATTCAAAGTCAAACCCACTCCTATATTTTATGTTCAATCCTTTTTCTTACCACCACCACCACCATGGTGAAAAGCCACACGCTTTTCCTCTCGAAAGGCATGCCCAAAATTTACCCTCTTGAGATAACGCAAAACACGGTTAAAATATCAATAGTATACACAATTTGACCATGCAATTTCAAGCTTTGATTTTTCTCTCTTTTGACCACATCTTGATAAACCACCACCATCGCTATACTTTGGGTATGGAGTTCTTCCAATATTATCCTTTGACACTACTTAAAACCTATCTTTTAGTAAGATAATTAGATCTAAAGTTGACATGTCCTCTTATTTAAATCGTATATACGATGTATATATGTATGTATGACTAAAGATTTGATTGTCTTAATTAATAGATAATTATATAATTTTGTAAGATGGTATTTTTTCACTAGATTGTAATAGCAGCTTTAATTGTTGTAATAGTAGTTTTAGTAGCTATAGTAAGAGGGAAAGTTAGTTACTAATAATAAACTAGTAGATTGAGAAATATTTTTATAAATACGGTAATGTCAATGAGAATAAATAGACAAGTTTTAATTTAGAAGAGTGGTCTTGTAACCTTTGGAAAATAATTCTCTCGAAACAACTAAAATTAGATTCTATTTTTATTTTCATCACATTCATTCTTTCATTGATATTGATTCACTAGTGCCATACTTCATATAAATATCCACACTACTAGAATACGAACTATGAGTGATAAAGTTTGGTGCTCTTATTTCGTTCCTCATTGCAATTGCTATAGAATCAATGCCAAGGTTCTACATTCCAACTTATGTTCAAAAAGAGATCAAGAAAATTATGAGTGATTATCCACTTTGTTTAAAATTACTTAATTCTAGGATTAACGATTCAAGATTTCAAAGTACTTTTCATGACCCATTTCCAGATTCTATGTTTTTTACATTGTCTACATAAGAAATCAATATGATTATAGTAAATATACCACAATTTTCTAGTGCTAATTTCTTATAATCGATGTTTAGCATTGAACTTTTCTTTGATTTTTATCAAATATAAGAAAAACATTTCTTTCAATTGTCTTAATTTGCTATGAAAGAATAGGCTTCCCAATGGTACATATGTATAAAATAACTCAAACAATTTTTAATATGGATAAATTTGTGAAGAAACTCATGATTCGATTTGAACCTTTTGAACATGATTCTCTCATTAATCAATTTTATACCATCAATAAACCACCCATACGTTCTATATTTCGACTTCCTTATTTCTCATCCACATTTTATCCCACCTATAAAAATCTCATTCTTCCAATTTTCCATGACATTTTAAAGATAACTATTTTAGCCCCTACGTTCATGCCTTTATGAGTTTAAATCAAGAAAAAGAGTGCACTTGTGAAGGTTAAACAATTGGATAAGAAGTAGATATGAAGGAAGAGTAGTTGGTGGATGTTGAATATAAAAATGATAAAGACTCGGTAGATTTTCATATTCAAGAGGACAATGTGGATTATATGGACTTTGTGAAGAGTCTTATAAACAAAAACGCTGTAATTTCTATTTCGTGTGCTCTACTTAGGGAAAGTTGTTCATCGAATTATGAATTGGTTGAGATAAACAACAAATGTCAAATTATTCAATTTGTTGAGAATACAATAAGTCATGATATTTCTTGTATTATTTTCAAAAGTACTAATAGAGATAGTTACAAGATCAATGGATTGTACTTTCTTCTTTATGCATTAAATGAAATAAACATATGTATCTTTGTTATGATTTTTGGTGAAGTTTATATAAGAAAATTTTTTCACATTGCTTGGATTAAATAAATTTAAGAACGGCATACAAGACCTCTAGATTTTGTAATCGGAGATTTTCAAGATCGTGCTCCTTCTTTTTCAACCTTGAGGACAAGGTTGTTTTGAAGATATAGAGAAATTGTTATGGTTTAAATAGATAGTAGTAATATAAATGTAAAGAATCAATATATAATTGTACAATGTTAATAGTTGTAACAGTAGTTTTAGTAGCTGTATTAGGAGGGAAAGTTAGTTACTTATAAATAGGGTAATGTTAATGAGAATAGATAGACAAGTTTTAATTGAAAATAATGGTCTTGTAGCTTTTGAAGAGTGGTTTTCTTGAAATAACCAAAAATTAATTTTCATTTTCATTTTTATCACATTTATTTTTTTATTGATTCACTAATACCATACTTTATACCAATATCTATACTATTAGAATGGGAATTATATATGCTAACACAATTTAACAATCTTGTTGAAAGAAAATGCCTTGAGAGCTACAAATTGAGAGTTATAAGTAAAGAAAAATATAGAAGAAAGGTAGTTTTTGTATATAAAGCTGCCATGTGAGATAAAATACAAAAATTGATGACATTTTGATGAAACATATGGAGTAACTATAGATGATTCACGTTTAGACATTATGGAGGGATTTGTTGAAGAAATAATCGAGTAACAATGAGAGAAACAAACTCGGATATGAGTTATTACTGCTATGACTATAAGTTTGATATGTACTTACATACATAAGTAAAAGTTTCGATTTTTATGATCAAATCCAACTCGAAATAACACATTATGAATATGAGGCCATGTTAATAAAATTACTAAACAACTTTGTTAAGAGAAACTACTTTAAAATTCTTAAAATCATAAATTAAAGATCAAAATACATATATATAATTATGCAATTTCGTGTTAGCGAGGAACTCAATTTGATCCATATTTCAAATTCTTTTTAGATTAATTTTTTTTTTAGGATTCTGGCATAATTTGAAAGATCTTGTGAATTAGACTAAGTGATGGGTGTTCCTTTTTAATTTGAAAATCAAATTGAGTAAGAAAAATTAAATTAAATCTGGGTGAGCATGTATATCAAACTACATAATTGTAGTCTTTCAAAATTCTTGATATGTAAGTCTTACATTACTGAACTTTTAATCTTATTTCTACTTCATATTAAATATTGTTGCAGCGAGGTTGAGAGTAATAGATACCTATCTAGGGATTGTAGGCATTGATTGTTGTGGAGATTAATTCATATTGTATTGGTTAAGTGTGTTAAGTGAGAGGTGGTTTAGTTAATAAGTATAAAAAGAGTTAGTCCTTAATCAAAGTTAGTTAAGGGGTTATAAAAGAAAAGCAAGAGCATGAGTAATATAAAAGTAGTGTGCGAAAATAAGGTGATATAGTGAATGAGAGAGCAAAAAGAAAAGTGTGTGTGTGTATGTACTTTGTTCAAGAGCAAAAGTGATAGTGAATACCAAGTGCATTTGTGCACGAATATGTGACAATTCTATTACAATTGTTTCTTTTATCTACTCCTTGTGTTTCAACAGTGGTATCAGAGCCATTTTTGATAAAGATCAGTAAAGTGTGATGATGATTGGTGTATTTGGAAACATGTCAGTATTGCTTCCGACCTTAGACAGAAAAAACTATGAGAAGTAGAGCATTCAAATGAAGGTGATATTTGGGTTTCAAGAAGTGCAAGATGTTCTTAACAATGGAGTTTAAGATTTGCAAGAAAATCCCTCTAATGCTCAATGTACCACACATCAAGATTTGAAGAAAAGAGATTGCAAAGCTTTGTTCTACATACACTAATGTGTCAATTCAACAAACTTCGAAAGAATTGTAATTGCAAGATCAGCGAAAGAGGCGTAAGACACATTAGAGAAATATTAAAAGGGAGCAAACAAGCTAAAGAAAGTGTGGCTTCAAACATTAAGAAGACAATATGAACTATTGCAAATGGACAATAAGGAGAATATGAGTGAATTCTATTCTAAAATGATTGTATTATCTAATCAGATGAAGGCGAATGGAGAAACAATAACCAAAGGAATATTAGTTGAAAAGATATTGCGATCTTTGTCTCCTAAGTTTGATCACATTGTGGTGGCGATTAAAAAATTGAAAGATTTGGGCACCTTGACGTTAGATCAATTGCAAAGTTCTCTTGAGGCTCACAAGCAACGTATGAATGAAAGAACAAATGATAAACCCTTACAACAAGCTTTGCAAGCACATGTAAAGAGAGATCTTAGTGCGAACATCGGAGGAAAAGGAGGAAGTTTTCAAGGAAGAAATAGAGGATGAGGAAGATTGTGGTTGAATTAGACAAGAAATCAAGAATCTAATTCTGACTAAGTGCATTCTAACGGAATAATAAAGAGAGGAGGAATGCGAGGGAAAGGCTCTAGGAGGAAATTTGTTAGGACCCTAAAAGGGGCCTAATAAGATTGTTTAAAAATTTTCATATCGCGTGTACACCTATGATATGCAAACCGCCTTGTAAGTCAGAGATTGCAAGACTCTAAATGATAAATCACTAAAATTACTGATTTTTAAGTAATTAATTTATTGTAACATAACATATAAATATAATAACTATGGATGTTTGATATCCTATAGTTCCTCAGAGCCATAGAGAATAGGTATCTCCTACCAAATGATAAGATCAAAGAAAATAAACTTAAAATTCAAACTTATTGAAGTTACTAAATCTAAATATATAAGAAATATTTACATTTAAATTTTCACATAAACTAAACAATCTCTCTCTAATTCTAACCTCTAAAACATCTCAGCACTTGCACTCAACGCTCGGCTCTTAACCTATGTCCGATTATCTATCAACTTACAAAAGAAAAGCTATTAGGGAGTAAGCTATAAGAGCTTAGTGAGTTATCCCTTATACTATACTGGTAAACAAGTTATCAAATAATTTATTACAACTATATGAATGCATGCATATGCAGTATGCCAAATAAAATATGCAGTTGACTGGTACTACATATAATATCGGATTTTAACGCCTTCCGAGATAAGGGTTGGAGATATATTAGCACCAATCATAACCAAGCTTTAGCACTTGGGTTTTCAACCATAACTTTGAATTTTGTATTTCACAAAATATATTTCCATTTCTAAAAATCTAGTAGTACACAAAATCCCAAGTCTAGCAGTGAAGTGGCTCCCGCAGTTCATATTTACACCCTACAGTGAAGGTCTCTAAACTCGACCCTCAGCTATATGGTTGACATCTCTATCTCCTAGTAAGCCCATAGGTTTAGGTAAAGTTATGTTGTACAAGTACACCGTACAGAAACACTTTAATATATGAAAACAACTCTCGCAAAGCCTCTTTTTACCTCCGCATGAAGTAATAACTAGAATAAGTAATGCAATGCATGGGTAATGCATGACCCTTTTAATTTAAGATAAGTCAAATATAATTAAGTCAAATTATGAGGTAATCAATCAATATTAGCAAACTATCCAAATCATGTAACAATCAAATCATTAATTATCATATTTAACAATATTTCTCACAATAATCAATTAATATCAAGCACATGCATATCCCGAAACCATATGCATTAAGTTATTAATATTCAATTTAAGTACACTAATTACAAATATAAACAAGTATAGAGTCATCGGAGTACTCAATTGACTATAACGATTTATTCTAGTCGTAATAATCGATTGAAAGATCCTCGTCCTCGTCGGGATCACCTGATCATTACGAGATAACGGGGATAATAAGTAATTAAATTAACTAACGATTCTAGATATCTATCTACCTAATTCTACTTAGATTACTATCAGTTTTTATTTGATTAAACCTAATTGCTAATCATATGTAATTTTTTCATTCTATTTCCAATATTCACGAACTTATAGTCATTTTTCATCTTTTTTAGATGCACGTTCACACAGAGATATCCGTTTTGGACGTTAAGACCTGTGTTTTACGATATGGACTAAATTCATTAAAATGTTATCTATTAAAGCTTAAATATTATTATTGGCAAGTTTTATGTTCTATTTTAATAGTTAATGGTTTCATTAGCCATTAATTCTTATACTTAGATGATCTTATGGTTTATTATTTTAGAGGCTTATGTCATTGCTTGCTTAGGTCATCATTTGCTTACATAAGTCCTTACTTCATGCTTGAGTATCTTATGTACATTTATACGTATGTTAAGTATGCACTTATACTTTTACTATACTTGTATGTATACTAGTATACTTATACATATACCATATTTATATTTGTACATTTAGCCGTATATACATATGGTTATATATATATTTTATATGTATGTTTGTATGCTTAATGTTCCCTCTTAAGAAAGCTTCATAAATTTCATATTTTTGCACTTTAAGGACTTATTTAGCAAAGTATATGTATGTCTAGTTAGTATACTCTTTCTTTTTGGTTATGTATATAAAGGGTATTCATATACATGGCTTACTAAGTTTATATACAATTGGTTTTTCTTATTCTTACTTATGTATATGTACATCTATACTATGTATTCTAATAGTATATACCTAGTTAGTCTATACGAATATACATACTATATGTGTACATGTATTCCTATACTTATCCATATGCATAACTACACTTATATTGTGTTTTCTACCAAAATACACACATAAAGTTCTTACATGTATCGTCATAGTATAAGTACTCATATATTATACTCTTATACCTAAGTATTCTTACACTTAGGTACATATATACAAGTCAACATACATGTATATATTACATGTAAACTTTAAGCTAACTTAACATATACAACTTGTTATTATATAAGATGAAAGAATCACATAAAACATACCTTTTGTCCTTAAAATATGGAAGTAAGTTTTGAAATTTGAAAAGGGATGAAAGGAAAAGGGGGTGATGGTTTGAAGATAGAGGAAAAGAGCTTTGTTTTGTGTAATCCCTTGTGTTTGAAAATGAAAACAAGTGGGGGTTTAGATGGGGATAAAGTGGACGGCAACAAAAGGAGCAAAATTGGACAAAAAAATGTGTAGAAAGTTATAGAGAAAGGAAGAAGACTCTAGATGACAATGATATATTTGTTGACTTTGTCAACGTTTCACTTGGTTAAATGTTGACTTAGTCAACTTTTTGAAATCAAGTGAAATTTGTGTGTACATAATGGGGTAATTGAGGAAAATTTAAGAGAAAAATTAAGGAATTGAAGGGAAATGTAGAGTTTATTGAAATGATTAATAAGAATGGTTAATGAAATCTTCTTTTAAGTATTTATGTCCTATATACATTATTTAGTATGGTACTTTGTGTAATTATTATAAAAGGTACCATTTTGGGATATTAACATTGACTATATGTAATATAAACATCAACTAAACACCTAACTCTATGAAATACTAATCTAGTTATATGATTAGAAGATGGATGTGATTTATAATATAATATCTTAGTTTTCTAGTAAATTAAATTAGTATTGTAAACATTTATGAATAATTGAACGTTATCTTGATTATTTGTTAACAATTTAGTATGATACTAAGGATATATTAGCAATTAGGGTTTTAGGATAAATTATAGTGAATTAGTACCTTTACATCCTTAAAGTTATAGTTTTAGGGTTTTCATCACTTTTAGGTGCAATCTCGAGTGTTTATATGTATCTAGGGTCTAAAAATTTTATCTGCGATTAAATTTTCGGTTATTATTTTAAAGTTTTCATCTTAACTAGCTTTATCAACTCTTAGAGTTTTCTAGTACATTAGGGTTTACTTTGGGTATTAAGTTGAAAATTTTAAGAGTTTACAAAATTTGATAAAAGGTCATCTAATGCTATAATTGTTAAAGGTTTAGACATTTTGTCGACGAGTGCAAGAATAACAAAGAGGGTTTTCAAAAGAATGAAGGTGAAACAGCAAGCTTTGTGTAACGACCTAGTTGGAACTCCTCTCACTAAGGTATTATCTACTTTGGCGTAAAACGCTGTACTGTTTTGTTCCTTGGTGCAATAGCTTCCCAAGAGGTCACTCATCTTGAGGTTGCTCTAACCTGAGCACAATTAACTCTGGAGTTTCGATGTACTCTGAGTCGCTACATCATAAGACGCTTCGATGATTAGAGTTTTTTCACTAGCATGTAAAGGGTATTACCCTACCTGCATTTCCTTTTAAAAGGGGCAAAAGAAATGTCTCTACTTACTACCAGTAGTCTTTCTTCGAAATTATACTGAATGGGTCGATCTTCCCCTCCCATTTCTCCTATAATGATTTGACCGAAACTCTTCTCACCAAGATATTATCCACTTTGACGTGAAATGCCACATGGTTTTGTCTCCTAGTACAACAGCTTCTCAGGAGGTTATCCATCCTAAGATTGCTCAAGCTTGAGCATAATTAACTTCGGAGTTTTAACATACTCTAAGTCACTACACCATAAGGTGCTTTGATGATTAAAGTTCCTTCACCTAACATGTAAGGGATACTACAATCTTCTCCCTTTACAAAACTAACATCTTCATCAGTATTGTTACATAGGTCCAAGACCACCACCAAGCAGGGCTCTACCCTTTAGGTTGGTGGATTATTCTAATACCACTTGTAACAACCTGGTTGGGTTATTACACTTTGCATAAGATAAAAGTTATGATTCTAATGCTGTGCTGTTGATGGTTACAACCCTACTTGTGAGTATGAATTCTTATGTATGGTACTTGGATACTAGATGCTCTAACCATATGTCAAGTAACAAGAGTTGGTTTATTGAGTTGAATGAAAACATTAAGAGTAGGGTTAGATTTGTAGATAATAGTATGGTAATGGTTGAAGAACTTGGAAAAATCTTGATTTGACAAAAAAATGGGAAATATTCCCATATTTTTTATGTTTTGTATGTGCCTAGTATAAAGACTAATCTACTTAATATGGGGAAATTGTTAAAGAAGGGTTATACCATGACTTTGAAGGATTGATTGTTGATTGTATTTGATAGTAAGGGTAGATTAGTGATAAAGGCATCACTCTCATAGAATCGAACATTTAAGATTAATATTTAGTTGCGTAAATACATGAGTTTTGCTACAGCGATGAATGATCACACTTGGATATGGCACTTGAGGTTCAAACATCTGAATTTTAGAAGTTTGTATCATCTAAGCAAGATGAATATGGTTAATGGTTTGCTGAACATCCAAGTAACAGATAAAATTTGTGAAGGTTGTCAATTGGGTAAACAAAGGGAGTCATTTAGAGGTAGAATTTCAACAAGAACCGCAAGTCTTTTGGAAGTAGTATATTTAGATGTATGTAAACCTTTTGAAGTGACAACATTAGGAGGGAATCAATATTTTGTGACCTTTGTTGATGATTTTAGTAAGAAAATTTTGATATACTTGACTCATAGAAAATCTGAAGTGTGATATTTTTAGAAGCTTCAAAGTGTTGGTTGAAAAGCAAAGTGGTAGGGTTATTAAAACACTTTGTACAGATGGAGGGGGTGAATATACTTCGAATGAATTTGAGAATTTCTGTGAAAAAGAAGGGATTGTGCATGAAGTGATAGCCCTGTATACACCACAGCATAATAGGGTTGTTGAAAGAAGAAATTGAACAATACTAAATATGGTGAGAACTATGCTTAGAAGTAAGAATGTGCCTCAATATTTTTAGGGAAAGGCAGTGGCGACGGCAGTGTATATTTTGAATAAGTATCCTACAAAGTCGTTGGAAAAAAAGACACGGAAGAAACTAAATGTATCTCAATTAAAAGTATTTGGAAGCTTATGCTTTGTACATATACTAGATATTAAAAGGAGAAAATTAGATGATAAAAGCTAAGAGGCTGTTTTTGTGGGGTATCATTCAACTAGAGCCTATAACAAGTAATAATAAGTAAAGATGTGGTATTTGATAAAACTAAGGGTTAGAAGTGGGATGTGATAAGTGATAAGCAAGGGAGTGATGCTAGGCTGAATATTGGAAATGAAGAACAAGTAATAGAACAATAGCCTATAAATGATGAGTTGGATGATACAAATTAGACCATATGACAACAACTAAGCAGTAGACATCAAAGAACAAGACAACTTCCAAGGAGATATGAAGATTATGAAATGTTTCCAGATTATGCAGTAACATTAAAAGGAGACTCAGTTCATCTTGCTTTGTTTGCTAGACTTGAACCAGTGAAATTAAGCATTGAATGATCAGAAGTGGTGTAATGCTATGAGAGAAGATATTTAATCTATTGAAAGAAATAAGAATTGGAACTTATTGATTTGCCAAGAAACAAAACTCCAAGTGATGTGAAATGGATCATAAAACAAAATTAAAGCATGATGGTTATGTGGCTAAGTATAAAGCAAAATTGGTTGTGAGAGGTTTTCTTCAAAAGCAAGGGTTGGATTATCAAGATGTATTTTTTCCTGTTGCTAGAATTGAAATAATTAGCCTGGTGGTGGCAATTGCAAGCTCAAAGTCTTGGCCTATGTTTCAATTTGATGTAAAGTCCACATTTCTTAATGGTCCTTTGGAAGAGGAAGTCTATGTGACATAGCCACATAGATTTGAGATTAAGTGACAAGAAAATAAAGTATATCAATTGTAGAAGGCTTTATATGGCTTAAAATAAGCTCTGCGAGCTTGGAATAAAAGGATTGATTCCTTCTTTACACAACAAGGATTTGAAAAGCGTTTAAATTAGTATGAAGTATATGTGAAGTCTAAGAATGAAAGTGGAATAGTTGACTTACACATTCTTATAGTATGTTTGTATGTTGATGACTTGTTAGTTACTGGTAGTTGTGACCAGGAGATTGAATATTTCAAGGGGGTGATGAAACAAGAATTTGATATGTCTGATTTAAGGGAGTTATCTTACTTTCTGGGATTAGAGTTTGTAAAAGTGAAAAATGGTACTTTTATACATCAAAGGAAGTATAAGAGAGATGTTTTAAGAAGGTTTAATATGCTGAATTGTAATTCAGCTGCAACTCCTATTGAAGTTGGAACTAGTCTGGTACAAGATGAAAATGAGAGACTTCTAGATGCGACTTTCTTTAAACAGATAGTCGGGTTGTTGAGATTTTTGTGCAACAATAAACTAGATATATGTTTTGCAGTTGGACTTATGAGTAGATTTATGGAGAAACCACATGCGTCTCATTTGGTTACAGTAAAAAGGATTTTAAGGTATCTAAAAGGAACTATACAGTTTAGAATTTTGTTTCTTAAAATACTAGATAAGAATCATGAGGAGATTATTGGATTTTCATATGCTGATTGGTGTGTTGATAAGATGGATTGTAGGAGCACTTTTGGGTATTTGTTTTAACTGAATAAATCAGTGTTTGCGTAGTGTTCTAAGAAGTAGTCAACTGTTGCATTGTCTTCATGTGAGGTTGAATATGTGGCTACCTCTTCAAGTGCTTGTCAAGTAGTATGGTTAGATGCTTTGCTGGAGCAAATGAAGATCACAATGCAACGCCTACTTGTTATTTTAGTTGATAACAAATCTGCAATTAGTTTGGCCAAAAATCTAATAGCACATGACATAAGTAAGCATATTGAAACCAGATTCCATTATTTGCGTGATCAAGTAAACAAGGCAAAGCTGGAACTGAAGTGCTATCAATTTGAAGATCAACTTATTGATATTTTAACTAAACTACTGAAGATTAACAGATTTAGAAAGCTAAGGTTGATGCTTGGAGTTCAATCTTTGTAGAGTTGCAATATGAATTAAAGGGGGTGTGTTGTGGAGATTAATTCATATTGTGTCGGTTAAGTGTGTTAAGTGAGAGGTGATTTAGTTAACAAGTATAAAAAGAGTAAGTGCTTAATCAAAGTTAGTTAGAGAGTTATAACAAAAAAGCAAGTGCATGAGTAGTATATAAGTAGTGTGCGAGAACATAGTGATATAGTGAATGAGAGTGCAACAAGAAAAGTGTGTGTGCATGTACTCCGTTCAAGAACAAAAGCGACAATGAATACTAAGCGCATTTGTGCATGAATGTGTGACAGTTCTATTACAATTGTTTTCTTTTATCTACTCCCTGTGTTTCAACATTGATTGATGTGTATCTTTTGGCTTATGGCTGAAAATTGTTTGTTCTTTTTGGGAGAAATTAATATAAGAAAACTTTCTACGTCAGTTGCTCACTAACGGTTGTTAAACATCTGTTAAAGACAGGCACTAAATTAAATAGTTTCTTAACTTTTAAACACTGAATTGTAAGTATTGAAAGTATAAACATTAAACTGTCCAAAATCAAAAGTTTAGACACTTCTTTGTGCTTTATCCCTACAATAATATATACAATAATACATTCGAGCTTATTGTATTTGTTTTCTCATATTGTACAAATCTTATTCCATTGTCACTTAATAAAGAAAAATCAGTTTAAAGATTTGCATTTTGATCCTCCAAATAATGAACCTTCACATACCTTCTCCAAAGTCGAAGCTTCAGGAGAAACCTTCCGTCCAATCTGGAAAAGACTTTCAAGGAAAGTAAATAGTTACGGTAACAATCCATTATCAATGCACTTCTCTACTTCCTTGCTTGATCTGCTGTAGGTAACTTTTTAGGAGAGTTTGATGTTACTTCAGATATGAAGGTCTCAATCAAGAAGCACTCAGTCATCTCCACCCTCCTCATTTTTTTTTGTATGACCTGCTCCTTTGTCTGAGAATATGACAAGCATTTGCGTCTCTATTTCACCAATCACCATCCGATCAGAACAATTTTAAGTGCCGGAATTCAAGCACACAGAGCTTTCAGGATTATGCAACAAAGGGAAAAAAGGTGAAAGCCTCAGTGGTCAATAGGGGTATGAAGTGTTTTACAAGAGTGGATAATTTTTAATTTTCTTTTGTGACTGGTTATATGGCATTTTCAAGGATCCTATCATTCCTCATAACATTGATAAAACACTAAATATTTTGCAATTTATCAAGTTCAAGCACTAACAAGGGCTAAAATCAGGAAAAAGGATACTAAAACAGAAAAGCTTAATCGTTTAGACAAGACAGTGATTCTACGCTCCAAGTGATTGAACCTATTGGAAAATAACTGCAAACGACTAAGGGCATAAAACTGTAAGAATTCTGGGTTCAGCATGTCTAGTTTAGTCAAGAGCCTACAAGTTTCATTCTCATTATATCATAATCGGAAAAATTTGCTTTAAAATTATGCTATCAAACACATTTATGCCGATTCAGTCATTTTGATTTAGAATTTTCTGTGGGAAATGCCAGAAGATAGACCTGATATATAGTATTCAGTATGTGGTTTTCTTTTTCTTTTAGTTTTAAGAAGGTAGGAGCCATCATGATTTACAGAAGTCCCCAGGTGTTGGCTGCATTACTCAGCTTGGTTACATACATCTGGCACTCTCACAATTGCCAAGTGCATTTTCATGCGGCATGAAGATTTTTCCCTGGTCATGTTGTTGGAAAATGTTCCTAAATGTTTTTAGGATTTTGATAGGAAATAAACCAACTCACCCATTTCTTGATATATGTTCTTTTATCTGGATTTCACATAGTTTTGATAAAAGTATGCAACTTTTATATAGAGAGTTTTTAAGTGACAATTCTAAAAATCGATTCTATATGTACAAGTTTAAACTTTTAAATCATTTGACTGTGGTGCTAAACCTAACAGAAAGCTATAAAAGTGGAAATATAAAAGTCCACATTATATCAACATACTTAAAAATGCTCAGATTGGTTGACTGCAGTGCTGAACTCAACAAAATGCTGTAAAAGTGGAAGCTGGCATGTACCAAGACCAATGAATGGTTCTATTGGTTTTGCTTCCTTCTTTTAAGCACTTTCCATAGAGAGGAAAGTTACAATAATGACAGGAGAAAATAGTGCACAACTCTCTCCATTTGATGTTCTAGTTGCTTTGTAATGGGAGGAGAAAAGGTTGGTATCATCTTCCACTTAATATATTAGAAAAATGCTGAGTGAGTAGTAGGCAAAAAGAGGATCAAGTGCAATCATAGTTGTGGTAGTCTTGCTATTTTGCTCTCCACATATATTGCTCAATCTTTAAAAGGAGGAGTTAATCAAATCCTAAGGAATAGTTGAAGTATGATTCATAATGGCACCGAAAGATGAATAACCAAAGAGACAGAAATAGATTTCCCTTTGTGCAAAATTGTCTTTCCGATATTCATGTCACCTCACCAGGAAAAAGTTTGGTATGAGGTAACAAAAAGCATTATAAAAATGATTTTGAGATATTGGAACATTTCTCTGTCAAGAAACAATGAAACGAATTAATACAATGATCAATCACAAACCCAAAAGTCTGCTATTTTTTTATCTGCAAGTGTCAAATTCAGAAGCAGTTGCTTCCGTCACATGTGTGGAAGAAGCAGACAGGTATTGCTTCGACCTACTCATCTCATAGGCCACATCCAACATTGTGGGTCTTGTTGAAGGAGAGAACCGAGTGCAAATAAGACCAAGCTCGACTAACTCAACAATTACATCTTGGCATGCTTGTTTGAAATGATTTGGTGATGTTGGTGGATTGCACCTGTTTAATGCTTGTTCCACTAGGGGATCAAGGTTACGTGGGTAATGACTTTTAACCAATTCGTGCAAGTTTGAACCTTCATTGCAAAGAACATCTGTCGGACGTACTCCTGTTATGATCTCTAACAAAAGAACACCGAAACTATATACATCCCCTTGAGTTGAAGCATGCTTTCCCATGCCATACTCTGCAAGTGCCAAAACAAGCAGGAAGCGCAGTGAAAATTGTTAAGTTGAACATCACAATTAATTTAAAAGTTTCAACCTATAGATATGGTATGAGCTTTATCTTTACAACTTAAACGTTTTGTGGTCCGGGACTTTATCTTAAGCCTATCAGATATATTATTTAACTAAATAGAGATCAATTGAGTGCATAAAGTTCAAACTCAGAATTTCCTGTATGACCAATTCTTACAAAAATAAATAGGAAATGAACTATGGCTTGTGAAGGATTAGTATAAAAAATCGGTCAATTTGATCAGATAAATCGATGGTAATGTTAATTTAACTAAAAAGGCAGCAACATACCGGGAGCAATGTACCCTACAGAACCACATAACAAGCCATCGGTTGAGCTGAAGGAAGCTGTATCATAAGATGAAACATTCTCATCAACACCTTTAACCAATCTTGCTATTCCAAAATCAGTCACCAAAGCTGTCATATCGTCGTCAAGTAATATGTTGCTTGGTTTTAGATCACAATGCACAACCTGGATAGGGGAATGGTGGTGTAGATATGCTAACCCCTCAGCTACATCACTGCAAATGCTCACAAGCTGAACCAAGGTCAATCCATGGTTCATTCCATGGCTGGGATACAAATGCCTCTCCAGGCTTCCATTTGACATTAATGGAAGTAGAAGAGCTTTAAAATCTGGTCTGCTGCAGGTAGTAATAATCCTTATTAAGTTCCTATGCCTTGTCCTCTTTAAAACTTGGCATTCCCTTTTAAAGCTTCCTGAAATTTCTCCCGCTGTGCAGGTATCCAAAACCTTGATGGCGATTCTCGTGTTATCAGGAAGAACTCCTTCATAAACATGTCCGAAACGCCCTGAACCAATGAGGCTGGAAGGGCTAAATCCACCAGGGGCTTCCATCAGCTGCCGGTGTGATATTTTTGGATACTTTTGCTCTTCTCTTGCTTCCTTCTCATCTTCCAAATCACCTCCACTAAAAACAGAGAACTGCCTCCTGATTCTGGACTTCAATGCCATAGGGTAACCACATATGCAAAATAGAGGTGCAGCAACCAAGGACAGGAGAATTGGCAATATTACCAAATGCCGGTGTCGTCTTCCATGGCAAGCTTTCATGCCCTTAATTGATCCACAAAGCGCTTCATTTCTGAGGAAGGAATCCATCATTAGGGTGGAAAATGCTCCTTTGTCCGAGACATTCCCAGAGGAGTTATTGAAAGAAAAATTCATCTGCTTAAGAGTTGAAGATGCTTGAAAGGAGGGAGGTATCTTTCCCATTAAATGGTTGGAAGAGACATCGAATTCCCTAAGATAAGGTAACTGTCCTATTGAATAGGGCAATGTGCCTTCCAACGTATTATTTGAAAGGTTTAAACCTTCAAGTGCAATGCAGCTTCCAAGCTGTGGTGGAATGCTCCCGGATAGATTGTTTGAGGACAAATCAATAGCTAAGACCATGTCCATTTTACTCAGCTCCAATGGCATCTCCCCATATAGATAATTACTTGACAGGTTCAAGTACAGTATTAAGCTTCAAAGTCCACCAACTTCACTAGGAATTACCCTTGAAAGTTGATTGTGTGAAAGATCAAGTATCTCTAAATCGACACATTTTCCTAGACTTGGAGGGATTGTTCCCGAGAGACGGTTTTGATACAGCGAGAGCCTTCTCAGCTGGGAGAGGTTAGCCAGGCTATCTGGAATAGAGCCTGATAGCTTGTTTCTTGACAGGTCTAGAAGCCCTAGATGGGGAAGGTCTCCGAGAGCCGATGGAATCTCACCAGATAACGAATTATTTGACAAGTAAACCCTCTCGAGCTTTTCCATTCGGCATAGCTCAATAGGGATGGTTCCATTCAAGAAGTTACTCGACAAGTCTAAAAGAGTGAGGTTAAGGAAATTTGAAATTTGAGGAGGAATTGGACTGTGGATAAGATTCTCAGCTAGATGAATCTGCACAAGTTTCCTAGAAAGGTTTCCAATGTGTGGTGGTATCACCCCACGAAGTTTATTTGCACCTAACTCAAGTTCTTGCAAGTTGGACGAATTAGCTAACTCATTGAAAAAGGGCTCCAGGTTTGTGTTCCCATCATGACTTATGAAGTCGTTATAGGAAAGGTAAAGGAATTGCAAGTGGGGCATTTTACTCACATTGTGAGATGGCAATTCACCGCTTAGCTTATTCGATTCGAGATCAAGCCATTCTAGTTTTGAGGACTTGGCTAGTCCTGGAGGGACCTGACCAACTAGCTTATTAGACCAAAGTAAGAGAAACCTCAGGTAGTTTAACTCACACTCATTCCTCAATGGTATTTCCCCAGTTAGAGTATTATTGGAGAGGTCTACATACTGCAAAGAGGTTCCATTGCAGAAAAACTCGGGCGGGATATCACCCGAAAGCCGGTTGTTCCCTAAATCGACATATACTAATTGGTGAGCAGAGCCCAATTCTGCAGGGATTTTTCCCTCTAGGAAATTCCATGACAAGCTTAGCTGCTTAAGCTGCACTAGAGAGCCTATTTCAGCTGGAATATGACCTTCAAAGAAGTTCTTTGACAAATCAAGAATTGTTAAGGAAGAAAGTCCTCCTATGGCAGGAGAAATGGTGCCTCTCAATGATCTTCCACTAAGATCAAGTTCTGTTACAGCATTTCTAGCATCGTTACACACAATTCCCGACCAATTACACACATGAACGCTAGAAGAATTCCAGCTTTCAAGTGCGTGTTCAGGGTAGGTTTCAATTCCGGTCATAAACAAAACAAGGGAAGCTCTATCTTTGAAAATTTGAGCATTGTTATGTTCATTTCCGGAAACCAGACAAAATAAAAGCATCAAGCACATGTTTTTAAGGAAGGAAAATTCGTAATGCCTCGTTAGTATCATGTAGAATTTTCTTCGAGGTTACAAAATTAGAAGAAAATTTCTCTACAGAAGGAAAATTAGGGAGGAGGGAATTGAAAATTTGCTGGATGACACAAGAGTAGTGCAACAACCATGATGAATTATATATATGTCATAAGGAATAGGAAAAAGGAAGGTCTTGTCATATTTATCCAATACAAAGATTTGGTTAGTACTATAAAATGTGACATTTTGTGCCTAACTGCCGTTGAAGGAGGGAACGTCCGTTTGGCAGCCTATGATGTATGACTTATGTAATCAACGAATCCTAGATGACCACGTGTGAATAGGTATCTTTACTTAGAATACTTGTTAAGAATTTGATTAAGTATGATATAAATAAAATACACAATACAAATATATGTCATGCGGAAAATAATTCAAAGCCTTTATAGGAAAAAGAGAACATATCAAGTGGAAAGTAATTAGTGTATAAGATGTCTTAAATACATAAAAGTTCTTCTAAACAAGTAACATAAGAAAATGCTCCGTAGAAGAAAAATGTTATAAATTGTGGGAGTTAGAGGTAGGCGTGGTTTGGTTCAGTATGGTTTGCTTTCTTCTTATTGAATCGAACTTAATATAATAGTTCGTTTTTTTTTTTAAGTCGAACTTAACCATAAGGTTCAATTCGTAAGTTTTTTGAACTAAATTAAAACCAGTTCGGTTCCATCCATTTATATTAAATTTTCAATAAACATTTTTATCTCTAATAAATATGAAATTCCAAATGAAATTTACTTAACTTAATCTTAATAACTAATATAAAATTATGATAAAGAATAATAAAATATGAAAAATTTGATGAAATTTATGAAAATTGATAGAAAAAAATATGAAAAAATACAAAATAATTGTATAAATTTTTTTTATTTAACTAAATGGTTCGATTCAGTTCTAAACGATATGGTACGGTTCCGTTTGTTTTCCTGAACAAATCCGCAAACCGTTTATATATAATCAAACCAAACCATAAATCAAATGGTTCGTAAAAAAATCGATTTTTCGATTCGATCTGATTTAGTTCACGGTTCAACCTATGATCTGCGGTTTTTTTACTCACCCCTAGTGGGGTACCTAAAATACTTGTTAAAATATCACTATCAATACACTTAATGTTTTATAAGATATGTAATCAATATTAAAATGCACTTTTTAGACTCTTAATATTATCTAAAACATTTATTAATTGTGATTTTTTTATTTAACCTTTTAACACTTGTTGTAGGAGAACATTATATTATTTTTATTAGTCTTATTTGCTTGTGGGTTTATGCAAAATAAGTGGATGATGCGTTGTTAAAGCAAAGATAATCTAGGCTAATAGGCACGCCTAGGGAGTGAAGGCATGATGACTTGGCGATTGGATTTTTGCATTTTCGGTGTATTTGTCGGGCTGAAGTGAAGTGATGACGCACATAATTATCACCTTTTAAAATATATATATAAAAAATTGCATTGGTTGATAATGCGCACAAATGGGAAGCACCACCATGCAGCTAACCTTAAGAAAAAAAAGGAGAAACATACATGGGGACTTAGAATTACCAAACATAATAAAGAAGCCATATATAAACCACAAATATTAGAAATAGGCATGTGGTGTGTGCATGTGTGTTTGCATATGTGCTATATATGCGTGTTTTTATGTGTGTTGCAAGAGATTGATATCAATATTTTATTCCTTACTAATTTTTTTTTTCTTTTTTCCTTAAGAAGTTCTTTCAATTATCCTTCAAATTAAACATTAACATCATATCTCATAAGCAGTTAAAGACTAATTCCAGTATATGTACCACATTAGCAATTTTGATTTTGCTATATATCACATTCTCCATTTTAGATAAAAAGACTAAATTCTAACAAATTAGAGTGAAGAAACTGAAGAGAGTTATAAGAGGGTAATTTCTATTTGTAACATAGGTTATATATGATCTCTTTTATTTTAAACAAACGCATTACCAGTGCATGTCCATCTAATATACTTAAATTTGGAAATGTCATATATATAATAGGTTTATAACATAAGGAAAAAATCGTTTTCTTAATTTGTATTGGAAAAATAGAATTGTGATAAATATCAAAATCTAACATAATAAATAATAAAAATAATAAATTAGCTGTTAAATCTCATAATGTGAACACGGACACCTACAACACTAAGACATAAAAGTAGTTTGACATCTCACATATATAAAAATATAGTAGCAATTTATATTATTAAGTAAGAGAGGAAGATATGCAAGTCACAAGTAGGATAGCAAATGGAGAAGTGGAATGGAAATTATGGCAAATGATGCATTGAGACGTTATTTAAGGCAATTTTTTGAAATATGAAAAAATGATAACAATCGCAGGGTGAAATGTTGCATTTTCTTTTCGATCAATAGCTATTTAGTATTCTTTTGCATCTGTAATATATAGATGTTGCTTCTACGTATCTGTATGTATACATACACATACGCACACATAGATATCAAATACGTATATATATATATATGTGTGTGTGTGTTTTAGGTTCCTAGAGACCATTTTTACATAATTAGTTATAGAGATACTAAAATTTAATAAATTAAAAAAAATGATGATGTGAGAGAATTCCTTTTATTTGTTATATAGTTTTGGAATATTAGTGATACTTAATTTTTCATCTTATAATAAATATATTAAGGGTAAAATGGATATTCCAAGGAGAAAATTTAGTATCATTTATGTAAAGTATTGTAATACTTAAAAAGATGTATTCGTTATTCGATTAAGTTTTCTATCTCTAACTTTTTGTATGTCAGTTCTTTTGTATTGATCAGTGTAATTGATATAATTTTTTTCTATTGAATGAAATACATCTTATGGTAAAATAATTTTTTTTCATCGAATGAAATTCATCTTATGGAAAAAAAAAAAAAAACTAAAGTTTCTTGGATGCCTTAATTTAGCCTAAAGTATTGCTCATTATTTCGAAGTGTTTAGTATGGTTTGGTGAATCTATTGATCTAATATCAAAATATATGAGTTAAAATAAATGGAGCTAGAAGTCATGTTGATCTAGGCAGTGGTGGTAAGGTGACCAAAAGCCAAATAGCGGATGGTGTGGCGCTTGATGCTTCCAATGGGTAGCAGAACTAGGGCTCCTGCCACCCCTATAACTTTGGAAATTTTCGAACACTAGCTCTGTTTCATATGTATTGATAATAATGATGGATATCATTTCCTGGTAAGTAATAAAATACATGTTATTGAAAGACATGTAAACAAGGGCTTCCTGAAAAGTTTTATGCATGAAACACTATGAAACTCTCAATAAAAAGTAAGTAAGGAATAAATAGGATTACTAGGCCAGTTTCATTATAAACTTCCCCTCAAGAACTTATATGAATAGTTGTACAATTGAAACCTCAACTATTTAGTATGTGGATCACTCTTACGAAATGAGTAGAAGTATTCTAATTAAAACGTTCCACGTTTTATTATTAAATATGCTTAAGAAGTGACTACACCTAGAACTCAGTGATAAGATCATGGAAGGGAAAAAAAAAAAAAAGAAAAAAAAGAAAGCGGAATAAAGTTGTTGCAGCTTCTTATATCAAAAAAAGTTCCATAAACGGGTCCAATCCATCATATGACCCTCAAGATGGTTATAGAAATCAGTGTAATGGAAATTCTATTAGCTAGCTAAATAGATTCAACCATAGAATAATCCAGAAAAAAAAAAAATGCGTGCCTTTGTACTTCAAATTGTAAGGAAAAAGGATTGGATCAATATCTTGATTGTTTATATGGAGGACATATGAAACCCTTCTGTCATTTTTACTCCAGATCGGACGTAGAGAGCGAAAGGGGCATTGGCCCCAAAATCGGTGAAAAAGGACAAAACACATATGAAATTGAGCAAATATTAGTATCATGGTAGATATAGTTTGTTAGGTGCATGACTTTGCAAATAATAAAAGTTCAATTGCATTTAATTTTATATTGCTCTAATGGCTAAGGTCGTTATAGTCTTTTGGTATAAACATTGGTTTCATGATATAATAAATTAGATTTGAAATCTTTATTTTCTAGTTGTTATGTGTGTGTGTGTTTTTTTTTTTCATTACAGAGTTGTTATGTGTTAGTTGGTGGCCATAAAAATGACATTCCCATATCTCCTTTTCTAACCTTTCTTTTTCCAAAAAACTAATAGTATTAAATTCCATTTATTAAAAATTATAGTAAATCGGATAAATTCTCATAAAATACCATTTATTTATTAGTAGTACACTAGAAATAATAATTACATCTGCTACAAATATTTCAATCTTATCATGTAATAATAATAATAATCATATGATTTAATGTACCACCATTAACATATTTTGACAATATATCAATATGATGAAAACGAGTGTGTATTATTGAACAAGTAATTGTTGAATCACTTATATTGAAAATAACATACTATTTTGTTGATCTCAGATCCGGTAGGTTCAGCCCTGGAAGGGGTCCAAGGACGTGTCCATGACTATCGTTCTGAAAACATGGGGTTACTTCTGATTTCAGTTCCCATGTTTTAAAACCAGGAATTGCTAACATCTGGACCAGCCACCTCTACTACATTATGTGTAGCATATGCCTTAAAAAGGAAAAAAAAAAAAAAAAAAAAACAAAGTAGGCGTGCCTATTATTATAATTTAATTTAACATACTTAGTGCTCAATGGCTAGGAAAAAACCGAATGGGCAGATACGTAGAAATCTCCTGCAACCATATGATATTTACCCAACAAAATTGTCAACCCAAGAAGGCCAGGAGTTGCACAATCAAAGGGGGTGCTTTATTTAATATATTAAAGGTGATGCTATGGATGCAATTTCTAGGGCCTCAAAAAAGGGCTATCCTTCCTTAGATGTAACTGAAAGGACATTCGATCATATTAGTTTAGGTGAGATTGTGGCAGGACCACCCAAATGTTCACTTTCACATGAAATGTCAAGTAGCTGGTCCTAAATTGTTACATTTTGTCGACGTGAAATAATCTGGCCTATCCACATGAGCTTCTAGAATAGGGATTGGATTACATTATATATATATATTATATGTATGCATATAATTGTAATTCTAATTCTTCTCCTTTTTGATCCATAATGATTTATGCATGATTTAAATCATTTTAAGACATTTAAGACTGTACTTAATCAACCAAAGCCTATGTAGAGGTCGAACTGGTCGATCGATAGTTTAATCGAGAAGAAGTTGATCAACTAGACCCGATGGCCGACAACCAGCTAATTGGCCAAGGTCCGATATATAGCTTCTCCAAGTTTCTCATTTTGCTTGTTTTTAACTCATATATTATCCCTATTTCATATAGGAATGAATGAACACATTATAGTGTTTTCTTGTTTTTATTTTTTATTTAAAAAAAAAAAGAAAGAAAGAAAAGACAGATTCTTTGGGAGGGTTGTTTTACTCATCATTTGCATTTCTTAATAACAATATAAAAATCGATACTTGTTATTCGTACAATCAATAGGAATTATATTATAATTTCGCTTACATGAAATCCTGGTGGAATAGTCAATATAATGACTAGTATGATATGCACTTATTATACATATATTAATTTAGACACAAAAGATAAAGATATAAATTAAATAATTTTTCTTTTAAGTTTTGTGATTAAAAGAAAGTATGTCTCAGTTTGCAACTTCGTCACTTTGAAAAACAAAGAATGAGGTATAGTAGGAAAGACCAACAAAGTAGCAAAATAAAGGCATTTTAAGATGGTTGGCCCAAGTATAAATAAAATCATGGAAAGCACCATCTTTTTTATTTTATTTTTTTTTATTTTTTACTTTATACATGTCGATTTTTAAGGGTACCATAGTAAAAGAAGAATTTAGGATAAAGCTATCTCAAATACTCAAGTTTCTATATTAATATCTTAAGTTTTCCACCTTCGATGAGATTGGGATCATTTTGGATTACCTATTTCTGTTTTATTCTGACCGTTTTTTTTTTTTTTCTTTCATTGTTGATATTTTATGTTCAAAATTATGTTTCCATTTAATTTGTACTATCGCGTGATTTAAAAACAACTCGAAACAAACCGATTATATATCCAGAAAGGAAAAACCCATCTGACCTTAGCAATTGTTCAAGGATGAGGAGGTCAAAAGTCTCGTAAAGTACAAATACAACGGGAAAGAATAAAAATATTATATCTTTTGAAAATAATTCCATTTATACAGTTAAACCAAAAGAAATACCAAAATACAGCACATGACACTATTTTATTGAGCTATATCTCACATCTATATAACTGTATATGCATCCAAGACCATAGGAATTGCATGTATCCAAATGAAATTGGTTCACGATGCTTAATTAGGAATTGCATGCATATATAAAATGAACAATCTGCTTTACATATAAAGTAGATTTCGACGATGGAAATAATGGTATCCAAGACCAGAGGAATACGGATTAAGTTCTTTGAAGAAATATTGCATTTACTCGTTTTTCTTTAACTATCAACATGATTTATATACTTTTAAAGGGCGCATACTTTATGGGAAATGGGTGTGCTAGTATCGAACGCAACCATACAGCTTTATAGTTGGCTGTATTGCTCTTTAAAATTAAAGAGTAGAAACAAAAAATGTCTAACATTAAATGCATTTACGTAAAAAGATGTTCATTTTTATAAGTATTTTAAGTACAAAATGCTTATATATATATATATATAATTTTTATAATTTTTTTAAAATACTTGCCTTCTATATTCTATTGTAGCCTATTATTATTCAGTATTCTCCCTTTAAATAGTTAATAAATCATATATAACAAGTCATTTGTTTTCAGAATTTTATATTACTTAAATAATTGTTTAACATGTTTTTAGATAATAAAAAATAATTATATTTACATTTTTTTTTTGTAAAATAAATATATAATCATTCAAACTTTTGTTCATGCATTGTGCAGAATTTTAGACTAGTTTTATAAGAAACTAAAAAAATAAGCCTTTTTACCTTTTCATTATGACATATGTAAAGAGTGAATAAATAATCATATTTTTAAAACCCTAATTAAAAGAAATTATTTTATAAGCGATGGCATTGATGGAAATGTACATTAAGCTCAATGATAATTAAGGAAAAACAAGGAAATTATATAAATATAAGAGGAAACTTTTGATTTTAATCTCTTAGTGTTATGTTCTCCTCTCTTTGACAAAAGCTCTTATTCCTTCATAGAGGACTATACCCTCGAAGATCAAGAAAGCATGCAAAACACAAGTGAGTTCCCTTACCAAGGAGGTTTATAAGGTTTTTCAATTAGAGAAATCCATATAACTCCACGTTGTTTGCAATATAGTGGAGCAAGAGGATAATTGTAGAACGTGAGTTGCAGCATCCACACCTTGGAAACAAACCTTAGATCCGATGAGTGGCAAATTCATGTGTGAAAGAGAGAATCTTAATGGAGATTCTAATTCTAATCAATAATTTGAGTGAAGGATTTATTAATGATCGTAATAAGGTGTAGAACATTCAAATGTCAAAAGCTTTCGATTGTAGTAAGGTATGTGTATTAGAGATTTTGTTATTACTTCATGTAAGTTACTCATTATGGTTGAAAAGACACATACGAGTATCTTTTGTTTACTTATTTTAGGTTAGAAGTGAGGGATTTGGAGAATTTGGTGGTCTTTAATCAGGTGTTGAAATATTAGATGGGAGAAATTTGGTTTAAGGCAACAACGAGAAGGAAAGAGAAGCTCAAGTAGGGTACATGGTCATGTTTCTACCCATAAAAACTCTTAGAGGTGAATTTATTGTGAAGTGCTCAATCATGGTTGTATGTAAGTATGTATAGTGGGTGTACAGTGGAAGTATGCAGGCATATACATGCTCTTAGTACATTCAAGGTGCATGGCTATGTAGGTGACCATGTATCCTCCTTCTCCTTTCTTTTGTTTATTTTTCCAACATTTTCCTTTTCCTTTAATTATCTAATACTAAATATTAAAGCCTTTCTTAATGATCTCTTAGCTTAAGTATTTGACTACCCATAAAACGAAGTTAGAATATGATTACTCCATGATAGAATTAGTGGTATGAAATTCCAAAATAGGAGAGTGAAAAAAACTTTCCTTTATATAATACTTCAAGAGTAAAGGTTGACTCAAGTTTTGATTCCATTGTTGTTGAACTAAGTACATGTTAACCTTGGTTATTACTTGTGTTAGCGTAGTTTAGTTAGACATGAAATGGGACTACTAATTATTTGGCATGATAATCTTGTTTGTTACTTGTACATAGCTACTCAAGAGGTCATAGTGTTAATGTTCCTAAGATGGCATCTTGTTGATCAGTATATGACAATGTCCCAAGTGGAGTCATATATCAAAAGGATTAGAGATAGATTTAGGAAACATTTAAAGGTTGCAACACCAATATCCCGATACTGGTTTTTAGGGAATGTCCAGAGTTTGCAGTACCGATGTTCCAATGTCGATAGTTTAGAGATGCCTAAGTGATACAATACTAGTGTCCTAATTTAGGTTTCACGATTTGATGGGAATCACGAGAATCCTATTGATGATTGTTAGCTAAACTAAAGATAATAAATTAGATTATTTGTTATTTTGTTGCATTAATGTGTGTAATTATGAGTTTTGTATAGTACGTACATGTGTTTGCAGTTTACACATACTGTGTTTTAATTCATCCTATATGAGGAAATATATTCTTGTTAAGTACAAAAGAAGTTTACAAAATTGAGATCTTAACTGCAAACCTTGGGATCAGGTAAAGCACTGATACTTTGTGATTGGTGTTAGAATTATGTTGTATAGTTTTTGTTTAATTATGTCAATAATTATGTAGAATTTATGAAATTATATACTATGACTAAATTGGAGATATTTATGTGCAACTTGAGTTAATTATGGAATATTGATGATTTTGAGGAATTTTGTTATTCTAAGCCTTTACATATTCATATCGATGTATAAGTATGTGGTGAACTATTTACGTCCTTAGGTTTCTAGGTGTTACAGTATTGTTACCATGTATTATGTAATGCCCTACTCGTTAGGTAAGTTTTGGATGAGTAAGATCATAGGTTAAAAACCTAATCTTACAAAATAGGATATGGATGTGATATCTCTATACGTTGTAACCACCATAGAACCTATATTTTAAGGTGCACATGGTAAAAATTTTAGGATATTTTGTACTAATCTTGTAAAAATAATTAAATAATAATAATGAATATAAAACAATAATATATTGCTACCTTAAATACTCTAAGATTTAAAATAAACAAATAGATATATGGACTATAACTCAATCTTATCATTCCTAAGAAATCCTAAATCTAAAGTATTTCATTTTCTATATCACTTTTACCTTGATTGTAGGTTTTTATTTTCTTCCTCTATTCTCATATTTCTTCCTTATTACTAGCTCTACCTTTACTATCATTTTTCGTATTTCTTGTATCATTTCTTCTTATTACTAACCTTTTTGTAGTTGTAAGAAAGACATGCATACTAACCTCTTATAAATATTGGAATTTCACTCTTTTATCTCCATATATAGTTCACTTTCCCTACAAATTAACATTTTAAACTTCATATATAGACTTTAAGTGTACATTCTTTTATATTTTAAATATTCCATAGGATACTTCGTACTTCGTAGGTTTTGTAGGATATAAGTTCTAAAATGCTTCCAAAGAGTTACAAAGTACAATCTTGATTTCAAAATTTATGAATTTGTACCTATTAGGTAGCATACAAGTAGCGCCTTATATTATACTCATCTTATACTTGCCTACCTAATCTATTATATATATTTTGAAACTTAGCTATCGATTTATAAAAAAATTTAAAATTAGCATAGAAAATTGTGTAAGTTTTTTAGTAAAGCAAAAAGAAACAACATAATATAAATATAACTATCCTAAGATTTCTTTTCATGACCATTAGCAATGCTATAAAACAAAAATTATCATTTTCAATATAAGTGATTTGATAATCAATCAATGAATTATCCACATTAATTTTCATAATATAAACCAAGTTATGTGATTGTTATTATACATTAACACTTTATGTAATAAGACTGAAACATCACAATCCGTTCACTTCACTAAATGGAATGAAAGAGGAATATAATTGAAATTTTTGAGGAATATAATTGAAATTCTTAAGGAATGTAATAAAGGTGTAATATTTATTACTTTGTTTAGTTAGATTAGTAAACAACTTAAGAATAGATATGTAATAGAATTTAATGACTAAATTATCCTTGATCCATTTTGTTTATTATGTAATTCTAAAGTAATAGGTAGTGGTAGTGAAAATTGACTACGGCAGCGGAGCTAGTGGTAATAGTCAATGGCGATTGCGAGCAATGGGGATGGTGGTAGTTGATGGTGGTGGCAGTGGTCAATGGTGGTAGCAGTGGCCAAGGTAGCGGCTTAGAAAGAGGTAGGGATAGTTGCAACAGTGATGACAATAGTAATGGTAGTAATGATAGCGTGGTTAGAGGAGGTGGCGACTATGGCGGTGGTGACGATGATGACGACGACGACGATGACGGTGACAACAATAACAACAGCGGTAGAGGTGATGGTAGTAACAGTAAGGTGATGGTAATGGTGTTGGTGGCGATGATGGTGGTGGTGGTTGTGGTTGTGGTTATGGTTATGGTTGGGGGTCGGAGTGGAGGTGGGGTTGGGAGTAGGGATGACAGTGGCGGTGACAGTAGGTAATGGTGATCGATGATAAGTAGTAGCAACGGCTGTGGTAATGGTGGTTAGTGATGGTGGTGGTGGTCAATAATGGTAGTGGTTAGTAGTGACTGATAGTGGTGGTGGTCATCATTAAATTAATATAAAGTTATTTGTAGAAAAAATATAAAATTTTATAACGAATCGTGATTTTTTTGTTAAATTAAGAAATTCTTATTATTTGATTTCACCTAATAGGAATTCTTAAGAAATTACAATTCGAAAATTAAAAACCAAGTGAACACTTTAATAAAGAATAATGGAGGAACTGAATTTTAATTCTCTTGAACGAGGCATTATAGAACTAAGAATTTATAATTATTATTTATAGTATAATATTAATAACTAGTATTTTAAAATAATTTATTTAGTTAAATATAATTCTTTAATGAATTAATAAAATTTAATGTCATAGTTATTTTGAGAAAAAAAATATTTTTCTTTTTTCTTAAAAAAAAAAGAACATCATTTGAGAAGTATAAAAGTAAACGCATTAAAAAGGTAAAATAACACTTATGGGGATTGAAAATGGAGAACATCATTTGTAAAATGGTGTATCTACCTACTTAATTGTGTTTAGCATCATTTTTATATTTACATCTTAAAATATATGCAAAATACCTATTTTCTCCTTGTTTTTGTAATTAAATTTTTTTCTCCAAGCTTAGGTTTCTTTCTAGTCCACCTAAGTCTATCCACGTGACCGTAAAAGAAAAAAGGCCCATTTTTAACAAATAAATTTTCTCTACTGGCTTATTATGTTAAAAAGGGGTTAAAAATAAATATGATTAGTTAATCGATTCTTTTCAAGCACAAAGATTATTGTTTAGAAAAAGATGTGGAATGTGTTATATAACTTAAAAGTTAAGGATAAATTTTATTTCATATGCCTATATTTTGAAAAAGAAAAATAGAATATGTTATGCTATATTCTGCTTTACATCAGGTATTGGCAATTAATAAAAGCCTCTTGGATTTTGAAAATTTGGTATTGAGTAAATTGTGTGTAAAGGATGGCACAAGCAAAACATTGTGTAATGTTAGATCAGGTGTAATTTGTACAGAACCCTTCCTTTTTTATGTTCTATAGTTTTTTATTATTTTTGTTTATTTATTTTACTATTTAATAATATTATTTAATTGCATTTGTTATCATGGATCAACCAAAGTGACAAGAAGTGATAAAAAAATAAAAACAAAGTGACAGAAATGAAAAGACATTTATTAAGTTCTGCATCGGGTAACAAATTATGCATCAAATATAAATTGTCCAATGTTGAAGTATTAAAAGATAATGCTTTATATAAAACTTCTTTTATATTTGTAAAAAATTTAAATAAAAATGTTATTCTGGAAATACCATTCATAAATCAAATCCAACAATTTTTTGTGGATAAAGATGGAATTAAAACACAATATCTAAAAAAAGAGATTATGTTCAAATTTATCACAAAATCACAAACCAAATATATAAACCAATTAAAGAACGATGAATTAAATTGTTTAATACAATGCAAAGAAAATCATTCGATGTATTTAAAAAATAGTCTTAAATGTAGAAGAATTGAAGATCAACTAAACAATAAAAATTTAAAAATAAAAATTTCTCAATTAAAACCAAAAATAAAAATTTTAATTTACTCTACACTCCCATATGCATTTTGAAATCGTAAATCGCATATTGTAGATTTGCCATATGAGAATGATTTTAATGAAAAAAATATTTCAATAAAAGTCAGACCATCCCAAATGAATAGTGAAGTCTTTAATTATTGTAAAAATAAAATAAAAGACTTGCTTAATAAAAAATTGATCAGAAAAAATAAATCTCCGTAGAGTTATTCTGCTTTCTATGTTAATAAAAATGCAGAAATAAAAAGAGGTGTACCAAGATTAGTAATCAATTATAAACCCCTTAATTCTGCTCTTAAATAGATCAGATATCTAATATCCAATAAAAAAGATTTACTTAATAGGTTGAATAATACCGAAATATTTTCAAAATTTAATATGAAATCTGAATTTTGACAAATTTAGATTAAGGAAAGTGATAAGCACAAAATTGCCTTTATAGTTCCTTTTGGTCAATTTGAATGGAATGTAATGCAATTTAGATTAAAAAATGCTCCTTTTGAATTCTAAAAAATAATGAATAAAATTTTCAATGATTATACTAATTTCATAGTAATCCATATAGATGATGCTTTAATATTTTCATCTAATATAGATCGATATTTTAAGCATATAAAAATCTTCATTAATATAGTAAAAAATAATGGTTTAGTTGTTTCACCTTCTAAGATTAGTCTTTTCTAGACTAAAATTAAATTCTTAGGTTTTAATATCCATAATGGAACAATAGTTCCTATACAGAGATCTATAGAATTTACTGAAAAGTTTCCTAATGAAATTAAATATAAAAGTCAACTTTAAAGATTTTTAGGAAACTTAAATTATCTTGCAAATTTTTTCCCAAATCTTAATATAATATGTAAACCATTATATCAAAGATTAAAGAAAAATCCACCTTAGTGGACAAATGAACATACAAATACAATAAAATTAATGAAACAAAGAATTAAAAAAATTTCTTATTTGCATATAGCAGACCCATATCTACTAAAGGTACTTCTCATATAGGATTCGAAGGGATCCTAAAATCGAAACAAAATAATAAAGAATACATTGTTTAATTTGTGTCAAAAAATTAGAATGATTATCAACGTAATTATTCTACAATTAAAAAAGAAATTCTAGCTATTGTTTTAACAATTTTCAAATTTCAAAGAGGTTTGTTAAATCAAAAATTTCTTTTATGAATTGATTGTAAAGCAGTTAAAAATGTTTCATTAAAAGATGTTCAAAATATTGTATCAAAACAAATTTTTGTCAGATGGCAATCAATTCTTTCTGTATTTGATTTTGAAATAGAGTATATACATGGATCCTCCAATTTTTTTCCTGATTTCCTTACTCGTGAATTCTTGCAGGGAGATACCTTTCAAGAAAAAAAAAAAGGGAAAAAAAAAGGGTAAAGAAAAAGAGAAAATTTCTTTAACCTCCAATAAAAGATTAACCAATATCAAATCATGGTTAGATATTTGTAAATCATCTAACGCTCTTTTAATAATAAAAAATGAATCTTCTTCTAAGACCTTTAAACAAATATCTCCTAATATTCAATCCATTCCCAATATCCAATCCAATCCAATAATGCTTTGTTAAAATTAACTGATATGGAAGTTACTCCGGGTTTGCTCAAAGCAATCTCAATAGTTCTACAATTAGAAAATAAAGTTCTAATATTGCCTGCAATTCCTCAACCAATAGAAAATCAGAGGAAAAATCAGAATATTCAATTCACTGAGATAACAACTTTAGTATCTTCTGGAATAATACCTGCAAATCAAAGATCAAAATTTTTTATGAAACCTATTTCTAAATATGTTTTCTCTATAGAAGAAAACTTATTAGAAAAGGACCCTTTTAAATTTGCAAGAAAAATTTTTACATAAGATTTTTATTATATATCATATGATATTTATAAGACAATCCAGTTTTATAAGAAAATTTTGATTGATACTAGATCAATAAGATTCAAACATTTTGAAAAGGAAGAAATGATTAGCTATTCCACAGCCAGAATACTTAGAGTAATCAGTCTGAAAGAATGGCAAACTCATCTAACTACTCCAATAAAACTCAATATAGAATCATTTTCTGCACAACCAAGTTATCGAGCTTCTTATAATTATTATGATTATAAACAAGCTTGATGGACTGTTTTTTATCAAATGAATCCAAAAATATAACATACTTGGTTAATATTTTTTTATAATTGTTCTTCCCAAAATCTTCCTAACTGGTTTGCACACTGGTAAGAATAATTTGGTGCAGTTCTTGAAATTCTTCATGAAAATACCAAGAAAGGTTTCAACACTTTTATGAAAGAATACAATTCTACATCTCATGAAAAAATTTTTCAAAAAAAGATATTATATTTTGTTAACATTGAAATATTTTGGGTCATGGCTTGTTGGTTCGATTACAAATCAGATCGGATATCAAATACAATTAATTTGGTCAGAATGTATAAAGTCAAATGGTGGGATAATTTCAAAATATGAAATAAGCTTGAAAAGGACTTGATTCTAAATTAGGTCAAAACCAATTCCTCAACACCACCATCCAAGGTCTCAACTCCACAATATCATAATAGAAGATTTCTAATTTCTTATCTAGCAAGTGCAAGTTCTCCAGATCAAATGAAGCAAATTCTAGAAATGATACTAGCAAATATCAATGAATCAACCTAGGAATCAAGTTTAGAATCGGACTTGACATTTTACCACAGCGGGAATATCAATGAAGATGACTACTATAAGATAGATTTAGGTGATCCGTAAATATCAAATATTGTATTGCACTGTAAAGTAGAAAAATGGTATTTTGTAAAAATACACATGTATTACAGTACATAATACTATTAGCATTTACCATCTGACATATTACTGTCATACAGTAAAATATCACAATAAATTCATCATTTCCATAGTACCATGTCGACTACAATATTACTATTCCTATAATACCCTATCAGCCACAATATTACTGTTCACAACAGTAAATGGTCGAGATTTTCATTATAAAAACAAACCTTTTTTTATCAAAGAAGGTAGGTTGGAAAACACACATCTCTCCTTATCTGCTCTCTTCTCTTCAAAATCATCTTCTTATTTTTCTTCCTTCCACGCATTATCTTTCCCTACTTCCGATCTTGTTTTCAACAATTAATTTCCTTATTCAAATACTTTTCCAAGAAGCATAATTGTTTGCTTCTCTATGTTCCTTAAAGCATAATTCTTTGCTTCTTTTTACTCTTGAGGTAGAATACCATTAACTCTCAATATCTCAATATTTCTTTCAATATCTGTTTATGCTCTTGTATTTTGTGCAAATCAGTTTCAATTAATAAAATTTCAGTTTAATTAATTCTTTTACATTACAACTCGTGTAGGGAATCTCCAATCAATTTAGGTGTAATTAATTCTCTTATATTTTGTAAAATTTCAGTTTAATTAATTCTGTTTATGCTCATGAGCTCTTATTTGTACATTTAATTATCAGTTAAAACCTTATAATCGGCTGGTAATACCGCCTTTGGAGGTTTCATATTTGCATAAAACCCCACTAGTCTTGGCACTGCTGCCTGTAGTGATTCTGATTTTGCATGCATATTTATATCATAATTTGTTACTGATACTCATACTTATTAGTGCAATAGAATTTCTTGAGTGGTATTATACTAATATAGTTGATAGTGAGTGGTACTAATAAAATGTTTTGTTCTGTAGATATCTAAATAATATAATCCACAAAACTGGGAAGAAGAAGCTGAAGCTTTACAATATTTATTCAATGCTATAGTTTGGCTAGAGTACTTTCATAAAAATTATCTTTGGCTTACTTTCAACTTAATCAATATCTTTAATCATTAATAAAAAATTTTTGTAAAATTTTATATCTATAGATTATAATCCTTTTCATAAAAACGAATGGGATATAGAATTGTTCTATACTTATTTAGAAGATTATATAACATTTCTTGAAAGATTCCATAGGTTATATTTTTTGCTACTTAGAAAAATAGAAAATATCTTAGACACTTAGAAGGAACTAAGCCTAATATTAGAAATAAAGACTATTACAATTATCTTCTAAAATATATATCTGCTAAGTAAAACATATCTCCAAGTAGAGAATAGGTTTAAATTATATAAAATAAAAATTCTACTGCATCTTCTAAATATTGATTATATTCAATGAGGTCTTCTCGGTTATTGTCTTTTGTATTTTGAGACATTGACATTTAATTAATCGTTATAATCTAAGATATTTTCTATTTTTCTAAGTAGCCAAAAATATAACCTATGGAATCTTTCAAGAAATGTTATACAATATTCTAAATAAGTATAGAACAATTCTATATCATCTTCGTTTTCATGAAAAGGATTATAATCTACAGACATAAAATTTTACAAAAATGTTTTATTAATAATTAAGGATATTGATTACACTGAAAGCAAGTGAAAGATCATTTTTATGAAAATGCTCTAGCCAAACCATAGCATTGAACAAATATTGTAAAGCTTTAGCTTCTTCTTCCCAGTTTTGTGGATTATATTTTTTAGACATCTATAGAACAACACATTTTATTAGTACCACTTACTATCAACTATATTAGTATAATACCACTCAAGAAATTCTATTGCACTATCAAGATAATTATAAGTATAAGTATCAATAACAAATTGTGATAAATATACATGCAAAATTAGAACCACCACAAGCGACAGTGCCAAGATTAGTAGGGTTTTATGCAAATATGAAACCTCTAAAGGCGATATTACCAGCCGATTATGGGGTTTTAACTAATAATTAAATGTACAAATAAGAGCTTGTGGGATTATACTTAAATTGATTGAAGATTCCCCATACGAGTTGTAATGTAAAAGAATTAATTAAACTGAAATTTTATTAATTGAAACTGATTTGTACAAAATACAAGAGCATAAACAGATATTAAGATATTAAGAGGTAATGGTATTCTACCTCAAGAGCAAATAGAAGCAAATGATTATGCTTCTTGGGAAAGTATTTGAATAAGGAAATTGATTGTTGAAAACAAGATCGGAAGTAAGAAAAGATAATGTGTAGAAGGAAGAGAAAGAAGAAGATGATTTTGAAGAGAAGAGAGTAGATAAGGAGAGATGTGTGTTTTCCGACCCGCCTCCTCTGATAAAAGAGGTTTGTTTTTATAATGAAAATCTCAACCATTTACTGTTGTGAACAATAATATTGTAGCTGATAGGGTATTGTAGGAATAGTAATATTGTAGTCGACATGGTATTGTGGAAATGATGAATTTATTGTGACATTTTACTGTATGACAGTAATATGTCAGATGGTAAATGCTGATAGTATTGTATACTATAGTACATGTGTATTTTTATAAAATACCATTTTTCTACTTTACAGTGCAATACAATATTTGATATTTACGAATCTTCTAAATCTATCCTATAGCGGCCATCTTCATTGGTATTCCCGTTGTGATAAGATGTCGAGTTCGATTCTGAACTTAATTCTTAGGTTGATTCATTAATATTTGCCAATATCATTTCCAGAATTTGCTTCATTTGATTTGGAGAAGTTGCACTTGCCAGAGAAGAAATTAGAAATCCTCTATTGTGATATTGTGGAGTTGAGACCTTGGATGGTGGTGTTGAGGAATTGGTTTTGACCCAATTTAGAATTAAGTCCTTTTCAGGCCTATTTCATATTTTGAAATTATCCCATCATTTGACTTTGTACATTCTAACCAAATTGATTGTATTTGATGTCCGATTTGGTTTATAATCGAACCACCAAGCCATAACCCAAAATATTTCAATGTTAACAAAATATAATATCTCTTTTTGAAAATTTTTTTCATGAGATTTAGGATTGTATTCTTTCATAAAGGTGTTGAAACCTTCCTTGGTATTTTCATGAAGAATTGTAAGAACTGCACCAAATTATTCCTACCAGTGTACAAACCAGTTAGAAAGATTTTGGGAAGAACAATTACCAAAAAATATTAACCAAGTATGTGATCTTTTTGGATTCATTTAATAAAAAATACTCCATCAAACTTATTTATAATCATAATAATTATAAGAAGCTCGATGACTTGGTTGTGCAAAAAATGGTTCTATATTGAGTTTTATTGGAGTAATTGGATGAGTTTGCCATTCTTTCAGATTGATTACTTTAAGTATTCTGGATGTGGAATAGCTAATCATTTCTTCCTTTTCAAAATGTTTGAATCTTATTGATCTAGTATCAATCAAAATTTTTTTATAAAATTGGATTGTCTTATAAATATCATGTGATATATAATAAAAATCTTATGTAAAAATTTTTCTTACAAATTCATAAAGGTCCTTTTCTGATAGGTTTTCTTTTACAGAAAAAACATATCTAGAAATAGGTTTCATAAAAAATTTTGATCTTTGATTTGCAGGTATTATTCCAGAAGATACTAGAGTTGTTATCTCAATGAATTGAATATTTTGATTTTTCCTCTGATTTTCTATTGGTTGAGGAGTTGCAGGCAATATTGGAACTTTATTTTCTAATTGTAGAACTATTGAGATTGCTTTGAGCAAACCTGGAGTGACTTCCATATCAGTTAATTTTAACAAAGCATTGTTGGATTGGATTAGATATTGGGAATGGACTGAATATTAGGAGATATTGGTTTAGAGGTCTTAGAAAAAGATTCCTTTTTTTATTATTAAAAAAGCGTTAGATGATTTACAAATATCTAATCATAATTTGATATTGATTAATCCTTTATTGGAGGTTGAAGAAATTTTCTCTTTTCCTTTACCCTTTTCTTTCTTGAAAGGCATCTCCCTGCAAGAATTCATGAGTAAGGAAATCAGGAAAAGAATTAGAGGATCCATTTATATGCTCTATTTCAAAATTAAATACAGAAAGAATTGATTGCCATCTGGCAAAAATTTGTTTTGATACAATATTTTGAATATCGTTTAATAAAACATTTTTAGCTGCTTTACAATCAATTCATAAAAGAAATTTTTGATTAAACAAATCTCCTTGAAATTTGAAAATTGTTAAAACAATAACTAGAATTTCTTTTTTAATTGTAGAATAATTACGTTGATAATCATTCTAATTTTTTGATACAAATTAAACAATGTATTCTTTATTATTTTGTTTCTATTTTAGGATTCCTCCGAATCCTATATGAGAAGCATCAGTTTCTACTACCTTTAGTAGATATGAGTCTACTACATGCAAACAAGAAATTTCTTTAATTCTTTGTTTCATTAATTTTATTGTATTTATATGTTCATTTATCCACTAAGATGGATTTTTCTTTAATCTTTGATATAATGGTTTACATATTATATTAAGATTTGGGAAAAAATTTGCAACATAATTTAAGTTTCCTAAAAACCTTCGGAGTTGATTTTTATATTTAATTTTATTAGGAAACTTTTCAGTAAATTCTATAGATCTCTGTATAAGAACTACTAAGAATCTAATTTTAGTCTAGAAAAGACTAATTTTAGAAAGTGAAACAACTAAACCATTATTTTTTACTATATTAATGAAGATTTTTATATGCTTAAAATGTTGATCTATATTAGATGAAAATATTAAAGTATCATCTATATAGATTATTATGAAATTAGCATAATCATTAAAAATTTCATTCATTATTTTTTGGAATTTAGAAGAAGCATTTTTTAATCTAAATAGCATTACATTCCATTCAAATTGATCAAAAGGAACTATAAAGGCAATTTTGTACCTATCACTTTCTCTAATCTAAATTTGCCAAAATTCAGATTTCATATTAAATTTTGAGAATATTTTGGTATTATTCAACCTATTAAGTAAATCTCTTTTATTGGGTATTGAATATCTGATCTATTTAAGAGCATAATTAAGGGATTTATAATTTATTACTAATTTTGAGACACATCTTTCTATTTTTACATTTTTATAAACATAGAAAGTAGAACAGCTCTATAGAGATTTACTTTTTTTGATCAATTTTTTATTAAGCAAATCTTTTATTTCATTTTTACAATGGTTCAAGACTTCACTATTTATTTGGGATGGTCTGGCTTTTATTAGAATATTTTTTTCATTAAAATCATTCTCATATGGCAAATCTACAGTATGCGATTTACGATTCCAAAATGCATTTGAGAGTGTAGAGCAAATTAAATTTTTTATTTCTAGTTCTAATTGAGAAATTTTTATTGTTTAGCTGATCTTCAATTCTTTTATATTTAAGATTATTTTTTAAATACATTGAATGATTTTCTTTGCATTGTATTAAACAATTTAATTTATCGTTCTTTAATTGGTTTATATATTTGGTTTATGATTTTGTGATAAATTTGAACATAATCTCTTTTTTTAGATATTGTATTTTAATTCCATCTTTATCCACAAAAAAATTGTTGGATTTGATTTATGAATGATGTTCCCAAAATAATATTTTTATTCAAATTTTTTATAAGTATAAAAGAAGTTTTATATGAAGTATTGTCTTTTAATATTTCAACATTGGACAATTTATATTTGATGCATAATTTGTTACCCGATACAAAACTTAGACTTTGACTAGTTTTCTCAAAATATTTTTTAGGATTAAGCCTTCTTTAATACAATTTAAATTTGCACTAATATCAAATAAAGTAGGTGTTTGTAAAACAAATTCATTATTGATCTTGATTGAGATATTAATTAACCATTTTCTTGTTGTTATTTCAACAAGATGTATTAAATTATTATTATTCTCAAATGTTGGTAAAATCTCTGGGTTTTCTTCGTTTGAAGTTTCGGAATTATTTTCCTGGATTATTTTCTAGTTTAATTCAAGAAGTTCCTTTTGGAATTTTATTTGCATTAATTTTAATTTTTTTATTTCTTATTTTTGGATATTGATTTTATTTTGCAAATCACTAATTGTTATTAATTTTTCATATATTTTTTTCCTCTTTCAAGAATTTCATTAAAGGTTATATGATAAATTTAGTGTGAAAATTATATTATATATATATATATATATATATATATATATATATCTACACGACAACAATATTTAAAATATTAAATAAAGTTAATTTGCAGAGAGAAGTAAGCAGAGGAGGTTAGGGTGGCCAACCATGGGATGGCTGACACTACCGCAAGGTATAAAAAGATTGAAAACTGTCGCATTGGATAAACTTAACGGAGGAATTAATAAAGAGGAACATGGTATTTAAAGAGGTTTTAGTCTTAGAGACCGAAAAAATAATTTAGCTGACAAGCTTAGGACTTGATGTGATATTTGTATATATCCTAAAGGAAGAATTAGTCTGTATTTAAATGCAAATGCAAATACATGTTTGTCCGTTCAAATAAACGTTAGGAAGGATAATTTTATCCTAGCTTGGGTTTGGTGCATACCTGAATTATCTGGATAGAGCATTGATGAAAATGCAGTATTTTAGCACGAACTCAAGGTGGGACATAGCTAATAATCCACGCTATAAATCAAAATCTAATCATGTTTTGTCTATTATGATTATCATATCCCATCTTATTCCATCATGTCCGTAAGTATATCTTATTTCAATGTATCCACACTATTTATTCAAGTTTTCCAGATGTGACTTGGGAGCTGATTCAAGTTGGAACATATTGTCATTTATATACACAACCAATCCTAACCATTTTTTCCCCTCTAGGTATAGCACGATATCCATGTACCTGTCAAGCCTCATGACAAAGCTAATGCAAAGATATAACTGAATCCAAGGTTGTTAGGAAAAAGTAGAAAAGAAAAATCAGATGTAAAATAACATGTGAACGCATGGTTGCTAAAGATGCAAATTATTCTCTATAATTAGATCACAGCTACACATTTACAAAACATTGCTGAAAAATGGATGAATGAAAAACAATAGTTCTTTCTAGATCTACAGATCCAACCAGCTTATGAAGGAGACAGGAAAATCATAACTGTAACTGATGTTAATGATACTATCCCCAGGAGTACCACCATTCGATATCATGACATTGTTCTTGCTCTGAAGTCGCTTGATGATATAACTACTGCCTGAATGCAATCATTCCTCCTACAGCCATGGGAAACTGTACACTACATAGCAAAAGCCTCTATATGAAACGCTGAACAGCAGAATAGATTCGTTTTCATAAGAATGGAAATAAAAAGAACCCCAGATGCAAAAACAGAGTGATCAATAAAATATAAAGAAGAGCTCCAGAGGATCAACTCAGTTAAGACCTACTCGAAACATTAATATTCTGGATATACAGAGTTACACCAAATCGGGATAAGTTCAATCTATATATTAACTACAATTTTCTATCTACAGTTAACTAGATACAGCACGTTCCCATATGCGAGCAAATATGCTAAACATAAAGAGGCTACAGTTACCGGGAAAAGCCTCCTGTCAATTGAGGCACACACGAGCAGATAGTTGTAGAAGCTCTACATGACTAAATTAATATGCCAATCTATTATGACAATTCCTTGAATCAGTCTACCTCATTTATGTACTCAACGAGCACAAGTCTGCATAAGATCACCATTTTAATTTACTCTATGAATGCTTTTTCATGGGAAAAGAAGTTTACTGATATAAGCATTAGTTTTACACAACGACCTACCGTGATTTGAAAAGATGTGGAGGGTGAATGATTATTTTCCGGCAGAGTATAACCTTTTCTTTTTTCCCACCGAAGAAGTAAGAAGAAAAGGACAACAAAATCGCTTTCAAATTTGTGGATCACACTCCCATTTGTTTCATCCACAGAGACCACCTCACAGCCTCCAAAAATTTGTCATTCTTTTTAAGTGCATTTATCAAATTCATGTAGGTTATCTTATCAGGATCTATCCCTTTTTCTCTCATTTCCTTAACTAAGGCTACAGCATCCTCAACCATTCCTGCAATTCCATATGCCTTTATCAATGTGTTATAGCTGCACAAATCAGGCCCTGGCCCATGTCCTTTTAGCTCTTCTAGCACAGAGGCAACTTCATCTATCCATCCTTGCTCTCCATATATATTTATCATAATGTTATATGTATACTGATCCGAATTGCAATTCGACTCCTTCATTCTCCGCAAGACTTCTCTAAAACTCTCCATTTGGCCTTCTTTGCCATAAGCATCCAACAAGCAATTGTATGCTTCTAGTGAAACTGAGAAGCCATCAAATTGCATTTCTTGGACAGTCGATGTCATATTCTCAAAGTCTTTATTCCTTCCATAGGCTGCTATGATGGTATTGTAAGAAATGACATCAATCAAGCCTTGCTTTCTAGCCATTGAAAATACCTTTTTAGCCTTCATGAAAAGCTTGGATTTTGCATAGACATCAATCATGACATTGAAGGTTATGGTGTTCGGAGCATAGCCACAATGAAGCATCTCATCAAAGAGCCTAGAAAGTTCATCAATGGGAAGAGCATGTGAACAGCAGTTTATGATGCAATTGTACATCTCCTGATCCCAGACAATACCACTCCTCAGAATCTCATAATACAGTGCAGATAACTTATCTACCATTCCACATCTTTGGTAGACCCTAAGCATGTCTCGGTACAGAAAGATGTCCGGCACAACATTCTTCTGTTTCTCCATTGACTCGAGAACAGAGCAAGCATCTTTGAAGGAACCAGACTTAATGAACATCCTCACGACAATGCTATATGCAACCATGTCAAGGGAAACACCAGCAGATTTAAGCTTCTTATAAAGTTCCTCTGCTTCAGTAAAGAGACCCAATGTAGTGTATACATCAATCATTGTGCACATGATGTGCATGTTTGGTTTATCTACAGAAGCAACAAATTGCTTATATATGTTAACTGCATCATCCAGATGCCCCAACTCCTTACAAGAACAGATTAACAAATGGTATAAATTATCTTCAAAAACTGGATCTACCCACTTCTTGTCCTCCAAAATTTTTATGGCATCATTTACCAAGCAATTTTTCACATAAGCCATGGCAAGCATGGAGCATGAAGTCTGGCTGACTAGAACATGTCCATACAAAGGACCTTTTAATAGGAGAGGCACTTTATTGATTCTTCCTGCCCTTTCATATGCCTGTAACAGAGTACCCATGATGGAGGAATACTGGCAACCCATCTCGATCATGTCATCAAGAGTTCTGGCAGCACCTTCCTCATCCCCATGCTTTGCCTGCAAATTAATCACAGTGAATAGATTAGACGCATTTGGCTTCAATCCCAACTGCCCAAGCTCCTGATAGTACCAATATGCCTCAGCATACCCTCCTGCTCTGCCCCAACCTTCAATCATGGACCTATAAGTTGTTTCATCGGGCTCTAAGCCAAAACTAGGAAGAGTCTCAAATATATTCTGAGCAGCATCCATGTTGGATATCTTTCCATATCCAGTAATCAACGTGTTGAACGCAACCAGATTAGATGAAAACCCTGATTTTTGCATTAAGAAGAATATCTTTTCAGCCTCCCCCACTTTTCCTTGCTGACAGTAGGCATTAAGAAGTACTAACCAATTTTCCAAATTAAGAACCAACTGGTCTTCTTTCATTAAAGCAATTACCTCTTCAGCTTTATCATACAATCTCAAACGTGTATAAATTGTGATCATCGCTGAGTATGCAGCCTCACATTTGATTCCATATTTTCTCATATGAGCAAACACGAACTCTGCCTCTTCAACTTTCCAACCCTTCCGGTAAAGACCCATGAGCATACCAAATGTAGCAACATTAGGCCGAACCCCATATTCCAACATTGTTCTAAACCACTTTCCACCTAATTCAACTTGCCCCTTTTTGCAACAAGCATAAATCAAAGTATTAAAAATGCGAAAGCTCAATTCACAACCTGAATCATCTCTGATTTCGTAAACAATCTTTTGCACTGCATCCCAATCTTCCATCCTAGCCAAAACCCTCAAAACCAAATTGTATGCACCCACATTCCCTCTCAACTTCCCATTACTTCTCATCCACTTGAAAAACTTCAAAGCTTCATGGTCGCTGTCCTTCTCAAGCCGCTTCAGTGCAGCATTACATTTCTCTAAACTCATACTTGAATCAATTCGAATAGGATCCAACTCCACCCCTTTTTTAGCATCACTAAACCTTTGAAACCCAGAATCCAATTTCCTCTTTTGTTTCACACCTGTCTCTATACTCTCAACTCTACCCTCACTTTTTCTCCCACTATCACTCTCATATTCCACCGTAGGGTTTTGATCCATTAATCCGTCACATGCAGCAATCGAACAATCATTTTCCATGGATCTGACACTCACATTCTCTAACTTCGTATCTGAAACCCGGGTTTCAATACAAGACACTCTAAAGTTCCTAGCTTTAGTAACAGAACTACAAGTACTGATGAAATTAAAGGCTCTATGTACACTAATCAAACTAGAAATCAATAAAGTCGATGACCGATCAAGTGTTTGTGAATGTACCGTGTTAATGGAGGCATTATTAAGCTTCTTCGAATCGCAAGTGTCGAAGGAAAACGATAATCGTAGAGAAGCCATTCCTTACAGGGACATTTGATTGGGATATTATATCTCAATCGCGTCAGGTTAGTTTAATTGGAGATCGGATTCGAAGAATAAGCCCTAATTTTTCTGTTGGGGAGAGAGAAGAGGATGGTGTAGAGTGGACGTTGTAGCCGAAGAAGGGAAGTGGAGATAACGGAATTTCAAGTCAGTGGAGTAAAATAACTGCTAGCTTTGCTTCCTTTTTCCTTTTTAATTTTATTTATTAATTTCTAAGAAAATGAAAACCAAACCCACCGTGGGAGCCAGGCGGCTAGGCTACATGTACCGGACCACTGGTCCCACCACCCAAGCCGTAGTTGGAACTAGGGATAATGATTCAAGCTTATCAGTTGTATTTAGATCCGTGCACTGGCCGAAACGACCTGAAACCATTGGTTAATGGGCGTGATAATGTGAATCAGGCTTACCCGTTAAGGCCACGACCTGAAGTTGGTTCAGCTTAACAATCGGTTCAAGGGTCGGCTTCACGACTATTAAATTAGTTCTTCATTTATTTATTTTTTTTTTGTATTTTCATAAATTAATGTAAATAATTTTTTATCTTATCTCATATTTCTATTTTTTTTTTCTTCACATTATTATAACGGTAACAATTTATATATACATTATATATAATGATGACACGTGAATAATTCATTGTTATTTTTTGTTCAAATTCTATTCTCTTTCAAAATAATTAATTTGGACCGTGTAAGCGTAATGTTACTGTAATATTACAATATTGAGTAATATTAAGCAAAGTAAAAGAAATTATAAAAGAGAAAGATTTGTTATTCGATTCATAGAATACATTGTTAATATGGAAAGAAATAAAATATAATGAACTAGTAACTATATTTTATAATGGTATATTATAAAATATTATTTCTCATGTGAAACTCTTTCTCTAGATTATATAGTATGTGGTGAATTACTCACATTGTGTAGTGTAGAGACTAAACTAGTAGAGTGGAGATTGATAGACATTTTGAAGGAGCAAGGAGGAGAATAATTAGGGAAGGAGAAAGTATAAAGATTAAAGTGGAACATCATAATTTACGAAGGAAAAAGACAAACTCAATTGTAGATGGTGGGATGATGTTTTGGTTTATTTTCTTTTTATTGAGAAAATTACACTTTGAATTCTCAAAATTTGTTACTTTTTTTTAATTAAATTCTCGAACTTTAATTTTCTCTATTTCAATTCTCAAACTATCCAAAAGTTTACCAAAAAGTCATTCATTAATGATCGTTAGTTTTTCTATTAAAGAGTGACTCTTTTGCAAATTTTTAAAAAATTTGAGGATTGCAATAAAAAAAAAATTCAAGGACTCAATTAAATAAAGTGGCAAGGTTCGAGAAGTAAAAGTATAAAATGTAAATTTCTCCCTTATTCCTTTGAGGATCTATATATTTATATGTGCTTTAATTTACAATTTATGTTTACATATATATATACACACACATATATATGTACATATTTGTTCTTTTTAAACATGATTTTTAATAGCACTTATAATGTAGAAAAACAAAAATGTTAGTTTGTTCATTTTTAAGAACTTAAGTCTTAAAATGAAAAAAGAAAATTGAAAATATAAATTCCTAAAATAAAAAAGTAGGAAAAAAAATTGGTCTTTTCAATGTATATTTTCCATTTTGGTTAACAAATATTTCAAATAATCAATGATCCGATTTGAAATTCTTAATAAAATCAAATCACATTTGATTTTATAATTTTTTTAGATTTACATATAACAATAGTTTTTTTTTTTCCCCCTGTCAATTACATTATATATTACAACAATTTAGGAGAGAGGAATTAAAATCTAATCCATCTCTTTGGAAGAGTACTATTAGCAAAGTAACTGTATTACTTATTTGATACTTATTCTAATTATTAAATTAAATAAACAATAGGATCATAAACAAGTTTCATGTTTAATTTAATAATACTGTGTAAAGTTAGTTAGAATATCATTATACATTTGTAAATCGAAAAATACAAATAATGATTATATCCATGATAAGATAAATAATTTTTTATTGATATTTTATCTAATAAAACAATCAACCATTCTAATTCATTAAATTGTAAACCCTTCCTACCCCCGCTTTTTAAAGAAAAATTAACAAAGGATAAAAAAGAAAAAAAAATGAAAATTACACTTTTAGTCTTTAAATTTTTTTTTTTAATTGAGTCCTCAATATTTTTTTTTCTATTTTAGTTCTTAAACTTTTTTAAAGTTTGCAAAAAAGTCTTTTATTAACAAGAAAACTAGCAGATCACTAATGAAGAATTTTTTTGCAAACTTTTGGAAAATTTAAGAACTTAAATAGAAAAAATAAAATTTTGAGTACTTAACTGTAAAAAGTGGTAAAATTCGAGAACTAAAAGAGTAACTTTTCTTTTTTTTTTTTCTTTTATAATGAAGCAAAGTTTGGACAGGTAAAATTGCTGGTTCATGAGCTTACCAAGTTGGTAAGGTCATCAGGTTGAACTGCTTGGGCTTTTAGGATTTGACGATTCGTAGACTAGTTCAGGCTTGCCTACTACCTTTCTAAATTGGTTTACGGTTCAAAATCAATTCTTATATTGGTCTAGTTGTATTAATCGTATTAATCGTATTTAAAAATATAAATAATTTTTTTTTTTTTACTTGTATCACACACATATTGGATAAAAGTATAATAAGATTATGTACGTTAAAAAGATAAAAATAAAATAGATTTTTCTTTTCTTTTCTTTTCTTTTTATGAGTTATGATTCAAGATACAAATTTTTGTGCCGACTCCACAAGTTAATCAAGACACTATGCATTTGGCTTTATATTTGCCATATAGAAAAAAATTGGTACAACTAAAATTTCGCTTTTTTATATGGAAAAAAAAAAAAACTACTACCCATTCAACTCACATTTATTATAACTCCCTTTTTATTTTTTACCCAATAATACAAATATGATCAATTATTTATTGGCTTTGATATATAGATGTTATTTTATATTATTTTGTAATAATACTAAAAGTATATAAAATTAAACAAAAACAATATAAATTAATTTATAGTATGATCATATTTATTTATATTATTAGCTGAATAATCTTCGTTGTTGTGTCATTGTTAATTTCTTATTTTGTCTTATTCAGATTCATGGGTATGATGTCCTCTCAAAAGTTGATAGCCTAAATAGGACATTTTACTTACTTAGCAACGCTAAAAAAATTCATTATTTTGGAATATTTGCATGAATGGAAAACAAATACCAAATTTTCATTTTCTTAGTTAAATTTATTATTAACTAACGACTAAGGTCATTATAAGTTTAAGTAATATAAATATATTCCTTGAGCCTTCGTAGAATATATATATATATATGACTTGTTAATATAGATTCCAAAATATTCAAATTAGAACTAAAAAGTAATGAATGTATGATCGAATTATTATAATTAGTATTAGAAACATAAAATAAATATGCATTGTTGCAACCTAAAATCATTCTATACTTTTTGTTGACAAGACACTTTAGGCAGGAACCTCTCAGACCCAACCAGATCTACCAAGCCTTACGTCCCTAGGTTCGCCTCTATAGGCTTCAGTCCTGACCCTTAGTGGCTTAGGCCTATAAAGAACTGTAATAGTCATGAACTATAAGATAAGGATAAAACAGTTACATCCTAAATATGAGAAATACGTTGGACACGACAAGCACCACTCTCCCATACTTGCGGGAGAAGATTTCTCCCCCCAACTAATCTCCAATGGCTAGCTTCACTCTGCTATAAATACTATACATCTACCCAATAGTAACTCTCTCTACAAACTCTGCATTTTAAGCCTGCACACTTAATACTCTATTCCATAAAAAGCCTATTGTTGACTTAGGCATCAAAATGGCCACGCTGGACAATCTTCCAATTTCCCTTCATTATGTGCACTGTTTTATAGGCCCAGTACACACAGACCTCAACTAACTACCGGCAAGAACTGAGAAACGACATTTGGTGCCGTCTTTAGGAAATAAATATTCTTATACCCGAAATCCTAAACGCACCAAACACATAACCCACAACAAGCCTTTCTACATGATGTCTTAGCGTGATGGACAAGGAAATCAATAGTTGGTAAACAACTAACTTGGAGGCAACTAGCCTATCCCAAGAGCTGTGCGAGAAGAACGTCTGGAGCACATGGAGAGCCTAGTTAAGCAGTATGTTAAGTACAACAGAGAGCTTCGAGCTCGCCTGGATGAGGTAGAGTACCGCACTGAACAAACTCACCAACCTGAAGCTTAGGATGCCCACATTGGGTGGGATAACGTCCAACAGTAGCTATAGAATGGAAGGAATTACCAATTCAACCCGTTGCTGCAATAGTAGCTAGCAAAGTTTGCGGTTACCTGTGACTGAGCTTTAGCTGGCAATGAACAGGAAGCTGACTTGCAAGGAGTCCAAGCTCATTTAGCTGTACGACGAGCTCACCTGACGGACAATGTCAACCTAAATGTGCTCCGCGCGATGGTAAGGCGGCTCTATGGGCAGCAGGGGAGTAAGCCTGTTGGCGACACGAGCTAGTCGCTAATAACAAGACCCCCTTTACTCGGGGTATCCAGGATGAAGTATTGCCATCCTTGGACTAGTATGATACGGGTGACCCCGATGACTATCTCCTTCACTTTTGCACCCTCATGAACCTTTATGATCATGGAGATGCCATACTATGCAAAGCCTTCTCAGGCACGCTAGGGAAGGTAGTACAGATGTGGTTCAACCACCTCCCTAACAATTCGATTAGCTCCTTCGATGAGCTAGCTAGAAAGTTCAACCTCTATTTTAAGGCTAGTAAGCCCCCGTCTAAGGACATCTCATCCTTTTACTTGGTAAGGCAAGGTGAAGGCGAGTCCCTACGTGATTATGTGGCCCGATTCAATAACGCTATGGTCAAGATCCATCAGCTGGACAAGGGAGTCACTGTCCATGCCGTACAGCTCGGCATCAGACCCTAGGGAGATTTCTTTTGATCGCTTGTGAAGAGCAAGCCAAGGACCTTAACCGACTTCTAGAACAAATGTAAGCTTTAAAGATAAACCAAATAGCCGTAGGATCGAATTTAGTATACAAAGTTTTGGGCAATCGATTAAAGGATCTGATCAAATCTAAATTATAAATTATAGTTAGAAATATTAGTAAAAATAACCCCATAAACTTGAATTTAAGAAAACCAGTAATAAAATAAGAGATTATAAAATTTTCAAATTTTAAATATATTACTCATTAATTATTGGAAAGGCAAAAAGTATAATATAATAATTAATGAATTACTAAAGATAGATTGTATATATATATACTAAAAATCATAGAATAACCTGAATAATATTTAGGAGTGTTTATTTGTACCCCACATGTATTTACGTGTAGATAAAAATACGCGAAATTACTTAAAGTACTTGAAATTAGCTAAAAACTTATAAAATAATTAAGAAAAAATTAGAAAAAAATCAAAGGAATAAGGAATGATCCATATTTGGTCATGGTAAGTTAGGAATTAAAAGAACAAATTTTGGCCAATTAGAATTAGACACTTAAAAGGAAAAAATGGAAGAAGATGAGCCCTTGTCTTATCTAATTAATGCATAACAATTGCCTTAAAGCCCTATAAATGGCAAGAAAATTTACAAAGATCATTTGGTCAATTAGAAGCTTAGGAAAATTGGAAAGAGTCGAAAACAAGAGAGAAAATTAGGGTTTAGAAAATTTTTTTTCAAATCTATGCAATAAAAGCTTTTGAACCCATTTGGAATCGAACCTACACATCACCACCATCTGGAATCGAACCACCACTACCACCACCACCACCTGGAACCAAACCATCACCATCACCATCACCTAAATTGATGTTGGAAGCCAAAAAGTCATCGAACCAAGTGTGTCTCACATCTTCTCTGATTTTATAAAATTCCTTAAAATTATTTATTTTAGCCAGAAAATTATGAAATTTATTATTCTAAGGTTTTATTATATGTAAATTTAGGGAAAAATAGTGATTAAGTTTAATCACATATGTAAATATAGGGTTTTTAAGAAATTAAACAAATCCGAGTATGATTGGAATTAGAAATAAATAGGCTTAGGAGTGTAGTTTGGAGCTCAAATTTTTTCTGTAGAATGCTTAAGTGACATAGAACAGTGCTATGAAGCTATTTTTTTAAAATTAATTTTTGAAAATTTTAAGTAAATTTTTAGCCCTAAAATGATGAAAAAAAAAGGATAATTTTAGCTTAATTAGGTGATTAAATGATTAATTACTGATTTAGAAGGGAATTATATGTTTAAGGATGTTAATCTCTGATGTGAAAACCTAATCTTAGTCTTTGGAGTGTTAAGTGTAATTAATATGGGAATTATGTGGTAATTGTAGAAAATTAGGAATATATGAAATTAGAATTTTAATAAATATGAAAAAATTAGGTTAATTTGGATAATATAATAATAAAATTAGTACATAATAAATCTAAAACAAAAATTAATTTTAAGTAATTGGATAAAAAAATATAAAATTTTCTCACATCAAGAATAAATCCGATACCCAAATTAGGATTAGAGTATACCGAATAGGTTAGAACACTAAATTAAGACCCAGTGTGATATTAGAATACTTAACTTAATGTGATTAATTTCACATTAGGATTCGAGCGTATTTAGAATTCCTCGTAGTAAAAAATAATTTAGAACAAAAGTAGGAATCTAATTCAAAAACTGAACCACGAGCTAAGGTAGAGTAAATCATTAGTAAATAATAGGTATACATGGGGAAGTGAATTAAATTATAACTTAGAATATATATCGTCAAAGTATAAGTACTAAAAAGACGTATTTGTATTACAAGATATCCGAAGACGAATCAACCCACAATTAAGTGATTGGGCAACCGAGAATTCCAAGTAAGCTGGGTTTAAACTTCACCGTATTTGGAGTACTATTTTAGGATACTTAGAGACTTAGGATTGTATATGATTATGATTGTAAGTAGTTTTATCCATGTACTTGTGTATTTGACTTCATGTTGAAATTCGTATTATGATTGATTGTTTATTATGACTGGATTGGTCTGAAATTATCTGAACACCTTAAATTGAACTTAATCCTAATTGACTCTAATACCCTAAATTATCATGCCTTGCAGCTTTTTAGGGGATCATTAGGATTCTCCAACCAAATACCGACGCTTTTGAAAATGATAGCGTTAGATAGCAAATTGGTCTTTTCCTCATCCTTAGCCAAACTAAGTGACAGGAGAGGAGGTTACGGTGATGATGAGGGCATTGGTTCGAAGGATAGTCTTAGGAGGAGCAGTGTCTCCATTGCACAAACTTGGGTTTAAATGTGAGATGTTACATAACATGAAAACTCCTCAATCCGGATTAGAGTGGGTAAAACTTCTTTGATTTCATAATGGACTGGACTATATTGTGTGATGACACTTACTTGTTGCATTGCATGAAAATAATTGCTTGATAATCTTGTTCATGTTTGTATACATTTATAAGTCTCTAATTCGACTTATTGAGCTGTAGTTGCTCATACCTGTATAGATCTTTTTGTAGGTCCTGATTTCTAATTTCTCTGACTAATATACCGCCTTACAACTATCTAGAGATTAGTTCTTTTTGAAGCCTGGGGTGTGAGGATCAATTTGGCTAATAGTTAAATTGTATCTAGAGACTCACTAGTATATTTAAGACTGAAAGATTGAGATTTAATATGTAAATCAGCTGGCTGTTACGTTTGATGTAGAATATCTTGAGAAATTCTGTGGAATGTACATGTAAATTATATATGTTTACTTTTAAGTGAGGAGTCGTCAACGCCTTGTGTAAATCATGGCTATGGTAAATACTGTGAGGCCAGTTATTATCATAGAATGATTTACACGATGGGACTGTTGTGACTCTATGACTCTGTGACTTTGAAGTGTACTTCTAGGCTTTGTTGTTACGCCTCGAAGTACATCAACTAAGAAGATAACATTAGTGTTAGGTACGACATCGATCGAGAAAGGACTAGCAAAAAGCAGGATAAGGAGAAATTATCCATCAAAGATTGCTTTGGCAGAAGGATGCCGAGCAGGCTTGAGGGAGAAAGCTCCGGGAAGAAGAAACATTGAGCAAAGTGCGACCCTCTTCCCCTTTCCCTTTACAGCTAGTACACGCCTCTGAATAGAACCATAGCCTAAGTTTACTTAGAGGTGAAGCACTAAAACTTGCTGTAGAGGTTGCAAAAAATGCAGGGAAACCCTAGTCACTGGAACTCCAACAAATACTGTCTGTTCCATGATGATTACGACCATATAACTGAAGAGTGCTTCCAGTTGAAGAATATCATTGAATGCGCCATTTAGCATGGCTTCTTCAACAAATACGTAGTATACTGGAAGAACAAAGACCGTTCCGACAATGACATCGACTGGGTGCCTTGGAGGTGACGGACCGAAGTGCCCAAGTGGGGCAGCATAATGACTGCTGCAATGATTGTGCCCCCAACGGTGTCATAAATGTAATTATGGAGGGCCGACACCTTAGGAGTCGGCCAAGTACTAGTAACTCAGTTAACACCCAATTAGAGGTGCTAGTAGTTAAGGAGAAGAGATAGAAGTTAGACACCTCCATTTCCCTCTCCAACGCTGACCTCGAAGGGGTTGACACTCCCTACCAAGACGCCCTGGCGATTGGGGCTAGGATCTCAAAATTTGAAGTCCTGAAGATCATGGTGGACACTAGCAACTCCACCGACATACTTTTCCTCCATACATATGATCGGATGAGGAACAAACTGCTAGTAAAGATGAAGCCGTATCACCACAATTTGATCGGCTTCAACGGTAGCATGATCTAAGCCAAGGGCATCATCATGCCAGAAATAGAACTTGGCGATGATGACCACGTGGCACATCGACCAGTGAAGTTCGCTGTGATCGATTGTCCCTCCCCTTACAATGCGCTCTTGGAAAGACCAAGCCTAAACACATTTGGGATGATCACATCCTTTTTGCATCTCAAGGCCAAATTCTTGATGCCCATGGGGATAGGAGTATGTAGGTGTAATCAGAAGCTCTCGTAAGAGTTATATGTCAAGGCGACTAAAGGCGATGGTGTCTTCACCTTAGAGAAGGCCTGCAGGAGAGATCGGTTGAGAGGGGTGAACCTGGAGAAAAGACTAAAGATGTCCAGATCGACAACTCTCTTGACCATACAACAAAAGTCGAGATCGAGACCCCAACCGAAGTGAAGGATGAAATCATTGCCCTCCTGCAGACAAATTCGGATAGGTTTGCCTGGTTGGCATCTGATGTGCTTAGAATTTCCCCCAACTTGGTAATCCACAACCTCAACATCGATACTACAGTACGGCCTGCCAAACAAAAAAAGAGGCATTTCACCCCAGAACGGCGGGTCGTAATTGAGGAAGAAGTGTAGAAGCTACTCAAAGCTGGCTTTGTAAGTGAGGAAAAGTACCCGATGTGGCTAGCAAACGTAGTATTTGTGAAAAAGAAGAATGGGAAGTGGCGCATGTGTGTCAATTATACCGACCTCAACAAAGCCTACCTTAAAGATTGTTTCCCCCTCCTTCGAATGGACTAGGGTAGTTGTGGATATTTTCGGACTCCATGCTCATTGCAAAGCAGGTCTAGGGTAAATATGAGACCAAAGACAGCTCTATGGCTAGGTATTTAGAGAAGGCAAGAAGGCTCCTAATGAACTTCCCCTCTTAAGACATCGAGAAAATCCCTCGAATGGAAAATTCAGCGGTCGACTAGCTATCCAAGCTGGCCTCCACTGGCATATAGAAACCTAAGATGAAGGACGGCAAGATCTTCATCGAGTACCTGCCGAAAAAAAGGCATAGCTCTAAGCTTGACTGAAATTCTGGAACGTACTACGACGGCACCAAAGCCGAGTTGGATGGATTCCATCAGGAGCTACTTTGAGGAGGGAATGTTGCTAGAGGACAGGAGGGAGTCGAAGAAGCTTCAGTACCACGCTATTAATTATACACTGATTGACAGCGTCCTATATCATAGGGGAATCAACCTCCCCTTATTCTAGTGTCTCTAAGAAGGGGAAAGGTTGCTCATCATGGAAGAGCTGCACGTTAGAGTGTGCAGCAATCACATCCAATCCCAAGCCCTGTACCTTCGGGCGCTATGGCTCGGATATTATTGGCCCACCATGAGGTAGGATGTAAAGGTCGTAACTCAAAATTGCTTACAGTGCTAGAAGCACACCCCAATTAGTCGCGGACCCAATACCGTACTCCAACCCCTAACGAGCCCATTTGTCAGAAACAACATTCTTTCTTGGTTTAGAGTCCTTTATGTATTGATCATGGACAATGACAGATAATTCGATAACCCTAAGTTCAGGGAATTTTGCGCCAAACACCATATTGTCGTGTACTTCACCTCGGTTGCCTAGCCTTAATTGAATGGACAGGTGGAGGTGACCAATCGGGTAATTTTAGATAGCCTAAAGAAGTGTGTGGACTGATCTCATGGTGCTTAGGTCGGTGAGTTGCCTAATATCTTGTGGAGGTATAGGACCACGCACCGACTTTCACGGGCGATACCCCCTTCTATCTGTCTTTTGGGTTAGAAGCCGTCTTCCCTATCGAACTTGAACTCCCCATTATCTAGACTTGAAGTTTCGACGCTGCCCTGAATGACTCATTGCTGCAAGCAAATGTTGACATAATTAAGGAAATTAGAGCCCTCATTGCTACTCGGGTTACTACATACTAACATCAAGTCACCCGGTATTATGATCAGAAGGTCGAACACAAGGAATATGAGGTCGGGTACCTAGTGTGCTGAAAATTAGAGGCCATTGGTTCGCGAAAAGGCTAAGGTAAGCTGGCCACCAATTAGGAGGACTCGGTCAGAATTAAGGAGAAACTAGGTAATAGAGCATACAGGCTAGAAAGATTGGATAGCGAGCTTATCTTGCGCACTTGAAACATTGACAATCTATACCTCTACTTTGATTAAAATTTCATGATGTACAATTTTATTTTCAATTTGAGTCAAAATAAAAAGCTCTTAATTGATTGCGTACTTCTCTCCTCCTTTTGTTTCAGTCGCCTTACCAACCTTCCAAAAAGGCATGTGAATAGTTACTCGGGCAGGTTGGAACGCTACCAACCTGACCCCCCTTAAGGTAACCTTGGCAAGGGGAAATACCCCTTGCATAGAGGAACTCCTACGAACTAGGCAGGTCGGAACGCCACCGACCTGACCCTCATAGGGTAACCTCAGCAAAGGGAAACACCCCTTGCACAGAGGAATTCCCCCAACGAGACCTTCACTAAGGGTCCAGAAAATTTAATCAGAATAGTGAGACTTTCGAAAAACTTCATTTATTTATCATACAAATTTGTTTACAAAGTAAAGGCCGGCATCTCGACCCTATCCAAAAACATAAAAAAAAAAGGGGAAATTACAAAATCCCGCTACTGCTTGGGCTCAGCTAGCTTGAGTAACTCCAAAAAATCCAAGACTTCAATCTGCTTCGAGCGTTGATCCGCAAGCACTTCAGTAGGCAAACCTTGAGCCGTAGGGGAGTACGAAACATTTATATTGGTACAATATAAATGCAATTATTAAAATACATAAAAAGTACAGTAATCATAATTAATATATTGTACCTTATGCCAATAGTGTTTTGCTTGACCAAATAAGTCCAAGTAGCTATTGAAGGTCATTAGGTTGATTCTAGATACAATTTTGGACAATATGCTCCTTGGGGTAGGGGGTAAGGGGTAAGGGTTGGGAAAGGACCTGATTATGTACAATAAGTGTATGAGTCGATTTTAGAGGCTTAATCTGATGATATGTGGAAGAATGATCTTGGAGAGTACAATGGGAAAAGGAGCATACAAGTTCGATGCTTCTTAGTGCACGCGAATCCTATTACTCTTAATTTGTTCTTGACTTATTTCTTCATAAGTTTGATGTTTTATTTGAAGCTACTCCGGTAGAGTAACAACATTTGTGTGAATCTTATTAATGTTTTGAATGTTACAAATGAGAAAAAGAAATCTCCTACATATAAGATTTAACCCCTTATCTTAACTGCTGAATGAAGTTAGGATTAATAAACTAGATGAAGAGCCATTGGATCGTTTTAATTGATAAATAATTAAGATTGAATCCTCCTTTTCTTCATGTAACTCATGGGCTTTAGGCCTGGGTTTGGACTAAGTTTGGCCCAGTTGCTTATAAAATTAGTCCATCTTTAATATAAAATAAGTCTAAGGCTTATTTAAACCTTATAGAGGCTTATGAAGGCCAAACAATGTGGACTTAGAAAGACCTTTTCTAAGTCTATTTTTCATGTGCCAAATAGACAAGCATGGCCAAGAGTAGGGAAATTAATCAAACAATCTCTATACTAAGTTTATTAAGTCATCTCTGTTTAAGACATCTCTACATGGGCCTAATTTCTTAGGCCGTGTCGCTAGCCCATTAGACCACTCAATGGCATTAAATTACGCTAAAATCCCAATTATGAAATAATTATTTGCATAGATTTTAAGGTATTATGTACCCACATTGTAAAAATTATCAAATAAAGCTATAAAATATAATTTATAACATACTAAATTATTGAATCAAACCACTAACATAACTAATTAGTTAAAAAGATTTAAAAAATCATGCAAACAATTTGAAAAGTTAGCGGTAAAAACAAAGAGATAAGTAGATACATTGAAGAAATGCTAATTACAGGTAATTTACTTCATTAAAAAAAGCTTTCATTTAAATAAAAGATATATTAATTGAGAAATTTTATATATAACAAAAATAAGACATTTTTACATGACACTAACTAGTATGTATGTATGTGTAGATATATATATATGTATATGTATATACATACATATATATATATAATTTGACTTAATCACTAATAATCATCACTCTCTCAATTCAAACTACTTTCCAAAAGTGTAGCTAATAAATAATTCCTAAGTTATTTAATTAGAACAAAGCATATTACATTGATCCCTCTACCATTTAGGGAAGATTAATATTGCTACTCAATTTTAAGTTGAACCACCACAGTAATTCCATCATATTATTGTTTTATCAGATGTATTATATTATCTTTGTAGAATTTTAATTTTCATGCGAGTGTCAACGGTCGAGCATTCATGATGAATTAAATTCATACCATCATATGCAATTGAACTAAATAGTTCATGGATTAAACTATAACCCACTTGATTCGATAACTTATGATATATTACTAGTGGATATTGCACATGCATTATGTACATTTAGAAAAAGGTGTGATTATCTAGGTATTAATCCAAATAATAAACCCTATAACTATCTTAGTATCCCTACTTTATGGGGAATAACAAAATACAAAGTTTTAGAGTTTCTTAAAGACAAAATGGCAAAAAAGCTATAAGGTTAGAAAAGCGCCTCTTATCAACATAGTGATAAAGAAATCTTGATGAAGTCTATAGCTTTTGCTATAATCACCTAATCGATGAGTGCATTCTTGTTGCCAAAAAAATAGACTAAGGAGGTTACGAGCTTAATTTTAAAATTCTAGTAAGGGGGCTCCAAGAAAGAAAGTAAAATTCATTGGAAAACTTGGGATTACATCACAAGAGCTAAATTTGATGGTGGTTTTGGGTTTAAGGACTTATAAATTTTTAATCTCTCTATTAGGGAAGTTGACATGGAGAGTGATACAAAATCTGGATGCTTTATGGGTTAAATTCCTAAAAAGCACTATTGTCCTAAAGATGATTTTTTGGAGGCAAGAAGAAGTTGTAGAACATCATGGTTGTGGAATAGCTTATTCGCCATAAGAGATGCAATCTCTAGTAATATAATGTGCTAAGTTGGAAATGGATAGAATATAAATTTCTGGAAGAGTACTTTGTTCCCCTCTTTACCCAATAAGAAGTTGAAGCCAAGAGTAGTTGATGCGCATCTTCAAAATTTAGAAGTGAAGGATGTCATTTATATGAGTTCTTTAACTTTGGACCTTCATTGTGTCCATCATTTACTTTCAATAGAGGAAAAGGAAGCTATTTTAAAGATTCCTATCTCCTTGTTTAATAGTGAGGACAAAGTCATGCGGCTAGTTTCAAAAATTGGTGAATACTTTGTAAAGTCAAGTTATCATCTTCAAAATGATATAATACATGGCTTTTAACTTCAATTGGTCCTCCATCTTCTTATAGTGTTGATAGAAAGTTATGGAAATTTATGTGGAGTGTTAAGAGTGTCAACATAAACAAAAGCATCACTTGTAGAGATTCTACATAAACTCTCTAACATGAAATTCCATTTTGTATTATAGAAAGGTCATGACAAATGATGGTTGTTTTCATTGTAGTTATAATGAGACAGTACTAGAACACTTATCATTTGAGGTACATTTGGGTTCGACTGGTCTAGGTAGCATGTTTTAATATTAAAATGGATACCCAAGATGCGTTAAGAGTAGAAAGGTGGCTAAAGTCATGGCTAAGTTCAAGACAGTATTCTAAATCAAAAATTAAAGAGATGTATGCTTGTTTTGTTGTGGTTCTTTAGCATCTAGAAACATTGAAATAGATGTGTTTTTTGAAAATATGGAACTTGACCCCAGTTGGTAATTAGAACTAGTTTACATGAATTAAATGATTATAGGGTGCTTAAGAGAAGGAAAATTTTAGACATAGAAGCTGGAGCCAGAAATTCCGAGTATTTACATGGTTTGCTATAGTAATGTTATAACGCTCCAAGCCAAAAGCAGTGAATAGTTAAGTTAACAAATATTAATGAGACCATTTCAACCACTTAGTCTAAAAGTTTTAGGCTTTTATTGATAAGGTATTCACACCATGATTTTATAAACTAGTATCACAACCTGTCACAATCCATGTAAGACAGTTAATCATGGAGTTTCATAATCTATCCTCTCTCCCCTTAAACATGAGACGTCATCGTCACAAGATCTTACAATTGGGCCAAAATCTTTTCCCTTTTTTAGTGTACGATTCAAACCATCCACTACTTATAGGTTATCATGAAAGTGTGTAAGGAGTCTCACCCTGGTGATACTTCTCACCTTCCTTGAACCTCTTCTCTAAACTGGAGCTAAACTCGAATCATCTTTCTACTGGCAAGGGGTTTGCTCTAATATCATTTGTAACGCCTCAAGCTAAAAGTAGTGAATAACCAAATTAGCAAACATTAATGAGCCCATTTCAACCACTTAACCCAAAAGTTCCAAGTTGATGTTGACAAGATGTTTATAACTATGGCCTTATAAATTAGTACTACAACCCTTTATAATCTATGTGGGATAGTTAACTATAGGGTCTCATGAGAGTTCACCTCAAAGGCCAGTTGTATATTGGGCAGTAGTGAATCACAAAGATTCAACCCATGTGAAGTAGAGACATCATGATGAAAATTTTGATGCAGTCATAAAATTATATACAGAAACAACCTATTTCCTTGATAGAAACAGAAGTTATGAATGAGATGTAACCAGAGGATGGACATATCAAAATCAATTGTGATGGGACATTAAACTAAGTCACTCATGAAGCTTAATACAAGCATTACCTATAGAGATCATAACAGTGTTCTCTTACAAGCTTTGACATTTTGTTTTAAATTTATTAGACCATGTGTGGCAGAGGCAATGTCAATTAGAGAAGGTCTCTTAATAGCTTCTAGACGTCGATGGCATTAAATTATTTTACAATTAGACCCGAGGATAGTTTTAAAATTTTGTCTAAATCTTAGTCAATGTCCTTGGATCATTAGAAGTTTTGTTGTTGATATTTGGATGTTGTTGAACAATTTTTCTTCTAGTTTTTTCCATCGTATTTCTAGAAGTGCAAACATTTATGCCAATTGGGTTGCATTTTAATGCAAAAAAAGGATAAGCAGCAATTTTAGGATATTTGATCCCTTATCCCAATTGCCTTTTTTTTTTCTTTAATTTTTACATTTTGACATGATTTCCTTGCTTCCTTGAAGGAAGATGAATAAAATTATTTCAATTGATGATAAAAAAATTATTTATTAATATGTTATCTTTACGCAATATATAAAATACCAACCCTTTCCATCCATTTCAATATATAGATACTAAAATCATAAATAGCTCCTCTATGTTCATAAACAGAATGGGAGATTAGAAGTAATGGATTTGAAGTAACGTAACAAAGCAAATTTCACCAAATTGGCATAGCAACTAAAGATGAAGAAATTGCTTTAGACCTCCTTGCTAAACCAAAAGTACCATCTATAATTGAGTGGCCGAAAGAAAGGTAAGGGATCTTCATTGTTTAATAAAATCTCATGTGCAATAGACTAGCTAAAGAAACATGTTCATATGAGGATCAAGAACGGGAGAGAAACTCATTTTTGGGAGGATACTTGGTCAAATGATGAACCAATAGCACATTAGTTATATGGACCTTTGAACAAATATGAACAAAACCTCACCATTCACCAAGTTTGAGATCCTGAAAACGGTTGGAAAGAAGAAGTCAAAGGCTACCCTCTAGATGAACATATTTGTCATAAATTGGGAACTATGAATATGAGGTTGGAAGAAGAAGCAAAGGATCTAGTTATATGGCCCTTACAGATGGATGGGGAATTCTTAACAAAATTTGCATATGCCCAACTTATTTATGAAGAGTGGCCAAATTAGAGTTCGAAAAAATGGGACTATATTTGGAAGTTTCCAACATTTCCAATTACGCAAATTTTAGTTTGGAGAATCATACATAATGGCCTTATTATAGGGGAAAGTTTGCAAAAGAGGGGAGTGTTAGTCCATTATATGTGTTGGTACTGTAATAGAGAAGTTGAAACCATACAACATTTATTCCTTAACTATAGGTGGGTTAGAGGAGTCTAGAGTTAGATGGAAGTAAGTTTACTACAAAGAAGCTAACTTTTGAGCAAATGCTAGAGTGGATTGAAAGGAATATGAAAAAGAACAGGATTGATTGGAGGCAACCAAACCTACCAAGGCAAGTTATAGTGTTAGCCATTGTCAAGAATATTTCAAAAAAGACAAAGAGAATTTAGACTCAAGTAAAAAGATGAGGATCGTGTAGATAGTATTAGAAGGGAAACCTCTAAGTGGTGGGCTCATAATAGGAAAGAGAAGCTTACCCTCAAATACAGGGAATTGATGATGCTAAAAGTCTCGTTGAATCTAAGGTGGTTGAAGGTTGAAATAGATGGTGCTATTCTTAACAACACAAATATTATGGGTATTAGAGCTGTATGCAAAGATGATGATGTACCATCCTTTGGGCTCTGCATAAACAATTTCGTAGAGGATCTCCGTTAGAAGCAAAATTGCATGCTATTCGTGAGGGTCTAGATTTTGTATGGCAAAAGGGACATAAAAGCATTCTATGTATATCAAATTCCCAGCAAGCACTTGATTGGATCCAAAACAAAAATGTTAATGTCAATCACTACTACTTTATTCTTCAGCAATGCAAGAGAATCTCTTTATTATTTGATAATATATCCTTTTGCAGGATTGCTCATAAACGTAACCTAGCCATGGACATTCTGGCCAAGAAGGGACTCTAGCTTTCAAAAAGCAGTTACTTTGTTGACTTTATTCTTATATATTTAGCTGTTTCTAGTTATTTTAAGAGCAAAGACTCTCCTTTTTAGTTTGATGTCTCAGGGAAGACTAGTAATGCTGATGCTATAGGCATAGGATGATTTCGTGTCTCCAAGTTCATCTTTTTAAGGGATGGCTAAAAGGTTTTTTTAAATTAATCATTTAACCTTTTTCTTTTTGGAAATAAAAAGAAAATAAAGAAAGACAATGTTTCATGGGTTTTAAATATTTGGTATTAAGATATTTGGCCAATATATACAAGATATAACCTGTCCAATTTTAAGTGCTTATGAAGGCTCTTGTAACAATATTATATAATTTACCATATTATACAATTTTAATGTAATGAAAGAGGTCTAATTTCCTCCTTTTATGTATCCATAAATTTTATAATTAGGAGTATAAAAATAAATTATTCAATGAGAAGTGGACTTTTAGTAAGTCATTTTACTTTAATAATTTTATTCAATAAAAAATATTGTGTTGATAGTGGTTTTTATTAAAATAGGCTAAAGGCATATTATGGTAATATCAAGGCTTAAGCTTAAGTCCTTCGGCCCATCCATATACGTGTATCCAATCATTTACTATAAATACTAAATAAGACCCTTGAGTAAGAGGAACCTCTTCCTCGTTCCCTCGTTCTCTCTCTCATAATTACCGGATAATTCTACTTATATATGAAAAGAGGGTTGACTTAGGCTTTGGAATGGTTGCGCTGGAGGGTAGCTGTGTTCTTGTTTTACAAATATTCACACACCAAAATGAAAATCAACTGATAACAATTGTCATCGTCTATGGGAACGTGTAATTTATTATCACGATTCTCGATATTACTTTGAGATTTGCCAATTAGATATTCTTTCCGTTTATGGATTTCCTTTGTTTCCTATCTCGAGATTTTAGTGAATTTTTTCATAACTCGCAGGATTATTTTGCCTGTAAGGATTTCCTTTCCCTCTTAGCCTTAAATTTGTATGCTCATGAGTATTCTATTAGTCATGACTAGATATCTTCATTTCAATTTATGGTTGCGTAGGACAATTTTTACCTCCTTCGAAGTGTGTTCTTGTTGTAAAAGTTGAAAATCATCTTGTAACTACCATCGTGTCGCCATGAAAGTGACTCAAATTTCTTTCGTAAGAATAACCGACTCTTTTCACGATATCTATAACTGATCTTATTATGTTGTCTAACATAAGAATACAAAGGTGAAAGATTCCTCTTTTTTCGACTTGTTGGAAGTTTCCCAACGGTGTTTTTTAATAGTTTGCATTCAGTTACGACTAGTGCTCACCAAAGAAAGTGGAAAACTACTTTAGATAACCATCATGGCACTACACATTAAAAGAATTTTTGCAGTTTAAGGTTGAAAACCGCCTTCGATAACTGCTAGTTTTTCGTTTATTGTATTCAAGTTACGGAGTATCTGTTCACAAGAGGTTTTTCATCCAAGCTTCTTTCAAAAGCTAAAGAAAGTGAAATTCCAGCAGCAGTGAAGTACCCTTCGGCTAAGATTTATGCTGCAACTTAGTCCATATCGTACCGGACTATATATAGCCGAGTGGCCTTCCTTATGCCAAGCTCTGTGCTCTTTAAACAATTCCGAGTGCCCCAATCAAGATTAATGCTAGTACTCACAGCAACGAGGGCACTCAAGCGAAACAAAACATGAACATAAATGTAGTAGATGCGATGGGAGTAATGGCAGCTAGACTTACGAAAATGAATTCGACTTCCTTATGGACATGTCGAGCTCTGAACACTACGGACACTTTTACTTCATTGCTGAGGTATGAAGTCTAAGCTAGCAAGTCTGAGCTCAAGCTTTCACCGACCTACAGCAAGTCCTATCTAAGCTGCTCATGGCCATGCCGAGCTGTGACAAGTTCGGTCCAAGCTACAGGACTAAGCCGAACGGCAACAAACAAGACAATAGTACACAAGTTAAGCATCCTGTATGAGTTGAAGTACAAACTAAGCACTATTCGTGCATTGTAGATGTATTGGCCGAGCTGTTCACTTAAAGCCGAGCAGATCTGTGACTCAGCACAGCAGAAGTTGCCTTAAGTAACTCAACATTTATACAACAGCCTACCATTATATCCATGTTGTGATAATAGTTGAACCAACTCGATTAGAGTATGTGTTGCACGCGCTAACTGTTTGTGCTGCTCATACCAAGCTTAAGAATGCAATTGTTGTTCGTTGTAGTGATAGTATTTAAAACAAAAGAAAATGCTCAGAGTAGGATTGGAATTTCGGTGGAAAATGCCAACTTAATGTCATATGAGCACCAACTACCGAGAACCTATCTACTGTGTGTTGCCGAAGTGCCAAGTAGATCAACTAGGTTCGTCGGCCGAGCTTCACCGAACATAAATTGGCCATCTATACGCTTGAGAAACTATACTCCAAACTTACCGAGTAAGTGCTGCCGACCTATGACAATAGTCGAGAAGTTGAACTTGTCCAAGTCACACCAAGCCGCTTCTAGCACACATGCCGAGCCATTTACATAGCAAAGCCGAGAACATCTCTAAGCTAAGAAAATCCAAAACATCCAAGTTGACATACATAATTTGTGTCACGCCGACTCGAGTTACTTGTCGCACCGAGCTAAGGAAATCCAAAGCTTCTTATGCATAGAGAAACTATGCCGAATTATGTATATATAGGCCAACCACATGTAGGCAAGCCAAGACAAGAGCCAAAATTATAGATCTGAGCCATTCATTCAAGTTCACTACCATACTATAACACTAGCAAAGCGATACTCAACTGGCCAATTGATTCATCTCTAGGGTCGGACACATGGAGATGCATCACAATGAAGTGAAAAAAAAAAAAAAAAAACAAAGAAAAAGCTAGCAAAGTTCGAGCAGCTGTCGAATGGATATGATACAATACCCGATCCTACTCAATCAACAATTCTCTGGATATGACATACTGGTCCAAATTAAAAGATTACTCACCACTACTTCTTGCTAAAGGGAATAGATAAGAGATGAATGATAATGAGAACATTAAGGTTGCTCAAGTGAATAATTCTATATTGAAAGTTAGATGATCCTCATATACAAGAAAGTGGAGGTTTATATACCCGTTCACTGAGGTTGCTTTACATGTATGAAAAGATAAAAGAGTATTCTACATTAGGTTACATAAGACATACTAAAAGGGATAAAAGAGACAAAGAATATTCAATATGAAAAAGAAAAAAATCATTGTAGAACATTGTGTCAAAAGACATGTGTCGCGCTTGGTGGCTGGACATCAAGGATATGATACAACATAGGCGGAAGTAGGAATGCATTACAGTCAGGGTTCACCTGATCTGGATCAGGTCAAGAGCCATTCAACCTAGCAAAAGGTCAGCTGTCTTGAAGTCAGATGCCAGTAAATCAGGTTGGGAGCTCGACTCAGCTAGTTTTAGGTTGTCTTCTAGATTAGGACTTCGTTATTAAGAAGGAGCATGATGGATACACGTAAGGATTTGATAGATAAGTCGGTTGGAGATCGGATTAGGATAGGAGTCCCTATCTCGGCTATAGTTTAGAGCTAATATTTTTCGTATGAGCCCTTGAAATCCTCGAGCTTGGCTTCTTGTGATTAGTCTAGGGGGTTGATTCCTATTATTTGCCTAAGGGTTCGAAAGATTTGTCCTCAAATTTGAAGTGGTTTCTACTTGTTCTTCTGGGGTGCTTGTAGGGTCTTCTTCTGTTGGTTGATGGGAAACAGATTGGATACATTAAAGGTAGAAGAGATACCATAGTCATTAGGCAACTCGATCTAGTAAGCGTTACGGGTTGATCTTCTTTAGAACCTTAAATAGGCTGTCAGCTTGAGGAGATAGTTTGCTTTGTCTTAAGTGTGGAATCGCTCTCGGCTGAGGTGAACCTATACTAAGTCTCCTAATTGGAAAGAAATAGTTCGGCGGCCTTGGCTACTAATCTCTTGTTGCCTCTAATTGAATTTGGCAATCTTCTTTGTTACAATCTGGTGCAGTTCATGTAATTCTCAAGCGCAATCAACTCCAGATTAACTCTCTTCATTAGCTACTGGGGTACTGATTATGTCAAAGGGAATGGTTGGGTTAAGGCCATAGACGACCTTGAATGGGGTCTTCCCTGTAGTGCTGTGAACAGTTCGATTATATGCGAACTCTATGATTGGTAGATATAGATCCCAATCTCTTAAGTTCTTCCTTACAACAACTCTGGGTAGATTGCCTAATGTCATGTTCACCACTTCAGTCTGGCCATCAGTCTGAGGATGGCTATTAGAGTTGAACATTAGTTTAGTCCTAAGTTTCCTTCAAAGAGTCTTCCAGAAATAGCTAAAAAATTTTGTGTCTCAATTTAAGACAATAGTCTTTGGTACTCCACGTATTCAAACAACCTTTTACAAAAACAAATTAGCAATATATAAAGCATTGTTAGTCTGATGGCATGGAATAAAGTGTGCCATCTTGCTGAAATGGTTCACTACAACAAAAACAGAATCTTTCCCTTTGAATGTCCGGGGTAACCCTAGGACTCATGAATGTGCTTGGTGCATTAATAAGTCCAAACGACATAACCAACCATTCATAGAGTCCGTGTCTAGTCTTAAAGGTAATCTTCCATTCATCACTTGGTCTCATACGAATTTGGTGGTAGCCACTTCGTAGGTCAATCTTCAAGAATATCTTTGTGCCATAAAGCTCATCTAACATGTCATTGAGCCTTAGTATTGAGTATCTATACTTAACAGTAATTCGGTTAATTACTCGGTTGTTGATGTACATGTACCACAAACCATCCTTCTTTGAAACGAGCAGAGCTAGCATGGTATAAGGGCTCATGCTTTCCTTCACATATCCTTGCTCAAAGAGTTCGTCTACCTATCTTTTTAGCTTAGCAGCCTGCTTAGGGTTCATCCTGTACACAGGTCGATTCGACAGGGTGGTATTTTGCTACAGATTAATATAATGCTTTATGCCTCAGACTAGTGGCAATCCTTTAGCCAATTCTTTCGAAAATAGGTTGAAAAACTCATTTAGCAAGCTTCGGATCTCTTTTGGAACATTTTGTAACTCCCTCATCTCTATCAGTCTCCTAATCAACAGGAACATTGGTTCATCAACTTTCTCAGCAGATCAGAGCCCTTTTCGGCTTATAACTAAGGCTGTCTTCTTACTGGCTTAAGTGAGTTAATTATGGATTTCATTTACTTAGGACGGGGTTAAGGGTTGCAACACTATCTTCCTTCCGTCCTTAATAAAGGCATAGATGTTCTTGTATCCATTGTGCATAATACGTTGGTCAAACAACCAAGGCCATCCTAGTAACATATGTGCAGTTCCCATAGAGACGACATTGCATACTACTTCGTCCCTATACACGTTCCCAACACTAAACCGTACGGTTGCTTGTTCAGTTACGTGCAAAGCACCCTTATCATGAAGCCAATGCAGCTTATAAGGTCGGAGATGCTTTGAGGTTGGTAGACTTAACCTCTATACAAAGGACTGTGCAACGACATTAATATAACTTCCTCCATCCACAATGATTGTGCATAATTGGTCTTTTACGGTACACTTAGTATGGAACAGATTTTCTCTCTAGTCCTTCTCAGAGTTTAGCAAGGAACTTAGGACTCGTCTTAAGACTAAGGTTATTACTTCTCTCTAATTGGCATATACATAGGTCTCCTCTTCCTCATCCACTTTGAGTTCTCTAACATTCTTTTCATCTTTGTGGTTGCTTTCGTCGGTACTATCTACCATGTCTCCTTAGAGTACTATGACACGCCGGTTTAGACATTCAATAACTATGTGTCAAAAGCCTAAGCATTTAAAACACTTCATCTTACTGGTCTTTCGTTCGAATGCCTAGCCCTTCTCATAAGTTCTTAAGGTTGGCCTAGCTTCAGGTCGGCTCGGCTCGGCTATCCTGCCCAACCATGCTGGTTTGCTCGCCGTTCATCAATCGGTTATTTCTTTCCTCGGCTTAATATAGCCTCCTCAGCTTAGCTTGAATAAGTCGACACGATATAGGATCTCGAGAGAATGCTTGTTTAGGTCAGCTCGAAACATTTTTCCTCTACTTTTCAACCCTCCATGCTATCTTGATGGCATCTTCCAAATTATAAAACCTCTGTACTTCTACGATATTGCGAATTTCATACTTGAGCCTACAAATGAACCTTGATACTGTACGGGCCTCTGCCTCTTCTACGTCAACTCGGATCATTAACATTTGGAACTCTCTTACGTAGTCATCAACAATTCGGCTTCCTTAATGAAGCTCCTATAACTTTGCAAATGTATCTTATAAATAAGTCCTAGGCATAAATCTATCTCTTAATAGCCTTTTCATTTCATCTTAAGTTTTAATACTTCGTCTTCTATCTCTTGCCTTGGTTGCATTCAGATTTTTCCACCACATGGTGGCATACCTAGTAAACTCTAATGCAGTAAGTTAGACCTTGACCGCATTTTCATATCCATAACATTCAAATACTTTCTTGACTTTCTCTTCCCACTCCTAGTATTCATCTGCATCTCCATTTCTACCAAAGGGTGGGATTTGCACCTTGACATTGTCTAACCCTCAAAGGACTCGACGTTCTCGTCCTTATGCTCGGTAATAATCAACTTCTTCTTCTTCACCAAACCCTTTAACACCCAACTCCTCGTCATCTTCCCCAATCTCCTCCAACTCCAGTCTTCGTCTAGCAACTCAATCTGCTACTCCACTACCTTGTGGCGGTTGAATTGAGTAATTGGTTCGATTGCCTTGGCCATAATATTTCTTAAGGGCATCTTTTTGTAGGTTTTGTTGTTGTACACCTTAAAGCTATTGTTTATTAACTTGCATTGCGGTAACTAGACTCTCAATAAGGTTTGTGAGTCTATCAAGCTTGTCATTGACTGACCCTAGGGTGTTATTACTATTAAAACTATGACTAAGTTGAGCACTGCTACCTTGGTCACCAATAACTCCTAAAATACTTAAATCTGACATTGTATGGTACTTCTTAAACGGATTAACAATTGGCTAACAACTTCAATACTGGATAGTCACTCAAATAAGATAGAAACAAACTTGCTCTATTTTCGCAATGAAGAACAAAGTAAAACTGAGTAACAATAAAACCACTCTTATTGTCATACCAACACACTGTAGTAGCTATGAAAGGAACATAGCAGCAACTAATAATAAAGCAAACAAAACTTTACTACAACTTCACACATTCCTTTACGAAACCATGCTTTAATACCAGTGAAGCTAATGCTTCTCTAGGGTTAGACATATGGAGAGGCACCACAACAAAGCAAACCGGAAAGAAACAAAGAAAAAGCTAGTAAAGTCTGAGCAGTTACCAAATGGATATGACATACCACCCGATTTTACTTGGCCAATAATTCGTTAAATATGACACATCGGTCCGAATTAAAGCGTCGCTTACCATTACTTCTTGTTAAAGGAAATAAATAAGAGTTGAATGATAACGAGAACACTAAAGTTACTTAAGTGAATAATTCTGTATTGAAAGTTACATGATCTTCGTATACAAGAAAATGGGGGTTTATATACCCATTCACTAGGGTTGCTTTACATGTATGAAAAGACAAAAGGATATTCCACACTAAGTTACATAAGACATACTAAAAGGGATAAAAGAGATAAAGTATATTCAATAGGGAAAAGAAAGAATCATTCTAGAACATTATGTTAGAAGACACTTGTCACTTGGTGGTTAGATATCAAGGATATGATACAATGTAGGCAAAAGTAGGAATGCGTTGCAACCTGATCTGGATTAGGTTGGGAGCCATTTAACCTAGCAAAAGGTTAGTTGTCTTGAAGTTAGATGCCAGTAGATCAGGTTGGGAGCTCAACTCGACTAGTTCTGGGCTATCTTTTGGATTAGGACTTTGTTGTTGGACAAGAATATGTTGGATATACGTGAGGATTTGACAAACAGGTTAGCTGAAGGTTGGATCAGGATAAGAGTCCTTATCTCGACTATGGCTAAAAGTTAGTATTTTCTGTACGAGCCCTTGAAGTCCTTGAGCTTGACTTCTTATGATCGGTCCAAAGGGTTGATTCCTATCACCAACTTCAAAATGCAATGTTGAGCTCACAATGGAAATGCTCTAATATAGTTTATGCTTTAAATCAAGCTGCACTTTCCGAACATGAAACTCTTTGTAGCCAAGTTTGTTTGAGTCATAACAAGTTGCCATTCTCTATGCTGAGTTACCGAGAAGTTGTTGTACGTACTTAATACTGAGCTATCCCTTGAATAACCAAGCTCATATTAACTTAATCTTCAAGGGAGCAAGGAGTACAAGTGAGCTGTCCACTTTGTGGAGTGAAATGCATCGTGACAATCGGATGACACCTTTTTTTATAAATATCAAATCAAAGGTCAAATTCGAGCTAAATGTTGAGTTACTTTGAGACCGATGCCAAGTTCTTCGCAGCCGAGCCAAATCCTAATAAGACTGAGCACTTTATGAATAGCATATTGTATAACGACTTGAGCTTCTCTTCTTTTGATCAAAATTCAAGCTTTGCCTAGGTAACACATCCCCTAATGGATTTCCTCTTCACTCCATCATTGCTAAGTTTCTATCATGTCACACTACCATAAATTGGTAGCTAAGTTTTCACAAAATTTCTTTATTAGGCTTTGACAGTAGCTCGCAATGACTACAATAGCATCCCAAGTTTCCTAAGTCCAAGCTGTCCATTGATGAGCTAAAGGTCTATGTTGAGTTGTTTCTCCAACATCCACCAACTATCCAAGCATCTCTAAATAGGGAAAGAGACTTGAGATGCTCCCCAAGCATGAAATCCAAACTATTACACCAGTTAGTCAAAGCTATAAGTTGTTGTAATAGTAGCATGCCGAGTAACTCCAAGTGTGCGTACTCAAGGTGAAGTACCTTGTTCCTTTAGTTGCCGAGATATAATAAAATTGTACACTGAATTGAACTCCGCATTGAACTGTGTTCGTATGCGCGAATGTGAATAGATTTCAGGAGCTATCAAGCATCCGTTCCTATCTGAGTGGAGCTACTTTAAGTAGCCGAATCAAACTACATGCACCAAGGCCGAACATCCCCTAGTGAATGGCCGAGCCGAGAACTTTTCTAAGCCAAGCAACCATATTTCTAAGTATGAGCTATAAGCTCCGAGTTTCTTTCGAATCACATGGCAACCGGAATGCTAACTCCCTACCGTCGAAAAGTGGGCTTGTCCTTACAATTAAACATTTGCCAAGCTATGCTCTTCTATATTTGTCAAGCTTTCTTTTTCCGAGCTTGTGGCAAGATGAGCACTTCCGAGAAGCTCCCTAAAAATTGTCGATTGTAGGCCAAGCTATTGTGAACAGCTATTAGTCCGAGCCCCAAATGATGTCGGCAAGCTTAAACGTAAGCTGGGCAGATATTGAACAGAGGCAGATGATCCAAATCCGAACTGACAATAGTTGAGTCGAATTTCGACTCATCTCAAGCTTTATGACTAAGTTGCGAAGTCTTTGCCAAGCTATTCCAACGAGTAACCAACTCTATCAGTGGCCGAACTAAGTGCTCAATGACTGAGCTTGGTTTGAGATTGAATCCGAGTGGTAGAACCAAGCTTGCTTTCCTCTAGATGAAAGTGGCCGAGTTTATTTTCACCATTGTTAACCGAGCTTTAGGCATTGACTTGAGGAGACATACTGAGTTTTATGAAAATGCCTTAACTTTAAAATAGCAAGAATACCACCAAGCTTCAACCAGATGGAACTTGACCTAAGTTTCAAGAGAAGAGCTACAGACAATGGTTCCCGAGTTGAAACTCCAAGGTTTTTTGTTATATAAACTTATTAATTAAAACCAAGTGGTTTCAGCTTCATGTTTCGAAGTCCTAGACTAAAAAGATATTCATCCGCATAAGTTGTACGATGGGATGCTTCAAAACAAGGACAACTCAAGAGCTTTGATGAATTGATTGACGGTGGCAATATGACTCTGGAAGATGATATGTTTCTAACACTGCTTGTTCCATTTTTGTCCATCTTGTTGAGCTATTGTTTAAGCTGTCGAGCATTTGATTATCCGAGCTATGATTTACCTCTAGAAAAACGTTACTCTTGCCGAGAAGTTTTTGGCCAAGCAGTTCGCTTAATGTGAACTCTAAGCTCTATGCCAAGTCGTCGATGAGCCGCTCAAGAAATCGAGGACGAGCTTTTCTATCAACCTTCAAAATAGTTGAGGTGCCGAATGTGTCCAGGTCATATCAAGTCCCTAAGCTCCATGCCGAGCGGCCGAGGGGCTACTACAACTTTACCTTGCCGAGCTAGCTTGCTGTGCGTAGCTATTGTACTTTGAATCGGTCGAGCTATTTTCAACTCATGCGTCTGTGCTGCCATTCCCTTGAACAGCGAGGCTTCCAAAGTGTTGATCACTGAACAATTTCTCTTTTGACTATGAGCATGGTAGTCAAATTGTCGAGCAAAAAGCTAGGGTGGGAATTGTGACGTGTCCTGTTGTGCAAACAAGGAGAGTGAAGCATAGGTCGGCACATGCACAAGGGACCAAAATACACTTGTTGGTCGAAATTCCTTTAATATGCTAGAATTTACTTGACTCATCTTAACTTGATTTTGGAATTTAAAGCTTATGCACAATTCGAGTTGGGGTTTGCCGATTTTAATTGTCTTGTAAAGCCTCATATAAATTAAGATAAGGCAATAGCAAGGCCGAGTTTCAAGAACTCGAAGCCAAGTAGACCTATCCTTGTATCGAAGAACTACCCAATGAAAAGTGGATGGCTTGAAGTCAAATGTTGAAAGTTCAAAATTAAATGTGCTAGAGGCCTATTTTTGTACTAAAGTGGCATAAACTTGAATATGTGACCAAGCTGTCTATAACGAGTTGACACCATATAGATGGTGTCCAGTGAGTTAAGAGGGGCTTTAAATCCACCTGTCTTTCATGCAGCATAATATACAATGTGATGGCACAAACAATAGCAGCTTGAATGAAAGACAATTTCTTACTCGAGTCCTACTCCGTCTTTGATCCTCGTTAGAAATAGATGAGTAAAATCCTCTATTGTTATTTATGATTCATTCAGTCGTTTATTTTTAAGGCTAAATTCTACTTCCTTGGAGGTGAGTATGAGAATTCAAAATAAACTAGGGCTATACAAATGCCCTCCATCTTAAGCCCATGCAAATATAATATGCTAATGGGTTACTTCTCAATAGCTCTAAATCTTACACACTCCAAACGATGAGCTAGTATAAATTCTATTACTTTGTCTAATAAATAGATGACAAGCTACTTGAAAAGCCTAAGCCATCAAGCGATGATAGGTAAAATACTCTTAAGTCCTACAATTTACATAGATGATGAGTGAATAAGTAATAAGTTCGAACTCCTACACATTAACGGACTAGAGGCCAATTAGCTTATCTTATGGTTTCACTTAACAAAGTCATGCTCAACTTGGACAACCTAATGCTTTAATGGCCTTTTCATGCGCTCACCTCTTCAAGTATACCAACCTCATCAGGCCTTTGCCTTTTCAAGCGCACTAGGCTCTTCAGTCACCTTCGCCTTTTCAGGTACATTGACCTTATCAAGCTCTTGCCTTTGCAGGCATTCTCTTCTTTAGGCCCTTACCTCTTCAGGTGCTCCAATCTCTTCAGGCCTTCACTTTTTGAAGTATACTAATATTTATAAGTGGCTACTCTTGCCACTCCCACCTCTCGCATCCTTAGGCCTTTGCTTCTTTAGGCCCTTGCACCATCTTGCTCTTGTTAAACCCTCTCCATCATAAACTTTTACAAAGCTTCAACAAAATTGACCTATTTAAATACTCTCTTTGTCAAACCAATTGTTAAAGAGAGTATGAGGCAAATGTTAATAGTGTTTTTTAGTAAAATAGGCCGAAGGCCTATTATAGTAATATCAAGGCTTAAGCCCAACTCCTTCAGCCCATCCATATACGTATGTTCAATCACTTACTATAAATACCAAATAAGACCTCTAAATAAGAGAACCCTCTCCCTCATTCTCTCACTCTCATAATCATTAAACAATTCCATTTATACATAAAAGAGGGTTTATATAGGCTTCGAAGTAGTTACGTTAGAGCACCTTTTGACACCTCCTATAACCATGTTCTTGTTTTGTAGGTGCCCATACACCGGAATGAAAATTGATTAATAACATATTGAAATATTTGCTAGTGGAAGTAAAAATTTACAATGAGGTCATAAATAAAATAAATGTTTGAATTAATGATATTATATATGAATAAAGTAAACCAAGTTTATAAATATTTAAAAATCTTTAAGTCATTGATTCGATAAACTAAAATAAAGTAATTGAACAATTGCTATTAGTATTTATCTATATTATTAAAGCTAAATGGCTTTCTTAACTACTAACAACTATCAAATTTAACGTCTTTATCATTTTATATTTTAATTTTAGCTACTACTGTTTAGCATCCAATATTCTCACATCATTCATCAATTGTTGTTCTATCCACTCATATCTTGCTGGTTATTTTTTTTTTTTTTTCAATCCACATATGTAAATTGATCTTTTAAAATAGCAACCACCAACTAAGTAATTTTCTTTCTTTTTTTTTTTTAAAAAAAAAACCCTTATCCCTCCTCTTCTCCTCTCTTTTAGAAGCTTGTATTAAATAAAAAATAAAAAAGAAGTAGAAAATCAAATACTACCATTTACATAACTTTAGTATGTCATAAATTATAAAATACATTTTATTTTATTTTTCACATCCAGCAGGATGCATATATGCTAATTTGATATAGAATGACTTTCTAAAAAGAATTCCAATAAGAGAACAAAATCAAATCTTAGAAAAGGAGGGCAAATACTCAGTAAATAAGCAATTCTAAAACATTTGCCTTATTTGAATTCCAAAAAAAATGAACCATTAATTTATTGAATTAATAGATACTAAAGGACTATTTTTATAATTTTACAAAAGTAGTCATCTTCTATGATATTAAGAGTCATTTCAGTGTCCTAGGTATTAAAAATAAATAAATCATTCTTTATACAACATTATAAAATCAACTCGATATGACGATATTAGCGCAAAAAATAACTTTTGATCTCTCAATTTAATAGTTGCACTTCCACTAACTTCTCACTTTTTCATTACAAAATTGACATATAAAAAAATCACATGCTTACGAATTGCATTATAATTAAAATTTTATTATACCGTCAAATTTGGTTTCACACACGACGAAGATGGAAAAATGATGGAGACGGTGGTTACTGGACTCCTGCCCTTGGTGTCCCGTTACAGGGGCTCAACATAATAGGAAGCAGTCTTGAGCCCTTAACATTCTTTTGGGCTTAGTGGACTGTGCTTCTGGTCTTTTTCACCCTATCCATGACGGCAGAGTCAAGAGGGCACAAAGTTTTTAGGCAAACTGTATGCTGTCGCTAAACCTTTCCGAACCTTATTTTGTTATTCTATTCTTAAATAAAATAATAAAAATATTGAAAAAAAGTTTCTAAATAAAAATTAACGGTAAAATGGTATTATAGAAGTTTTGAATCACATTTAAAAAAAAAAAAAAGGATCCAAATGTCCGATTTGGAAGATGGAAAAATTAAGGACAAATTAAGCAAAAATAAATATAAGGAGGTCTGCTAGTAAATTTTCCTCACATAAACAATATTTATCTGTAATTTGAATTTGATGATGTAGACTATGGCTGGACGAACTATATTGTATAAATGTCATACATTATGAGTTTTGTATCGATATATTGTTAAGTTGAGTTTCAAATTTTTGTGTATAATTTAAGCTTTAAACCCCATTTTACAGACATGGGCTCATGTACTATGTTGCCAAAGGATCGAAGAACACGTTTCTAGTAAAAGTCGAGCTTCAATCTATCTAAACAAACAAACTGGTCAACCTACACTCTAACAAAAATAATTTCTTATATTTTGAAATGTATTTCTAAGTTCCATCTAATCTTATAAACATGAGAACACACGAAAGATGACTCCATGTAAATGAGTCGGATTTATTTATTTGCTCATATCTTGATTTCAGCTCAATATTTACATAAATTATATTTTATTATTAGTGAATTGAATGCGAGTTTAAATTACTTGATTAATTTATCAAATTCAGTTTGAGCTAATAAAATTAAGCTTGAGTTTGTATTCATTTATAGGATGAGTTAAAAATTATTATTATTATTATTACTATTAATAAAAAGGAAAATAATTTTTATAAATAAAATAAGCATAGTAAAGTTGATATATAGTCTTCTAAAGAATAACCTCAAATCAAAATATGTTCATTAAAAAAAAAAAAAAAACTCAAATCAAATTGAAACTTAAACTTCTAAAGGTGATAAGATAAACTTATGGCCATTATAGTCTAATGAAATACACATTAAACTATTAATAGGATAAAACTAGACTCGTACAAGAGTTAGTTCCGAATCTTAAATTTACTTAGCTCGGCTTGGAAATGATTGGGCTCGAATTGTCCTTTGAATTAATGGATTGTGAACTGCTAGGTCGGACCACCATTGAACTGGTAGGTTAGTTCAGCCAATTCTCTCCTTAAAAAGAGAGAAAGAGAAAGAAGAGAAGCCATTAAATCAGAAAAAATAATTAGATAATATTCATTAGGTCATAACATGTTAAAGATATTTTTTTTGTGATGGTGAAAAATAATTTTTTAAATAATAGTATTAAACTAATGATAAATGACTAATCATAACTTAATTATGTATTAAGGATAGATAAAAAATTCAATTTAAGTTGACGTAAGTTTTTTTTGTAAAACTTATCAAATGTTAAGGACTTGAATATGAGGAAAAGACAAAATTTGAGGGTTAAAAAATGAAAAAGTTGAATTCACATTAAGTCAAAAATTAATAAAAAATTAAAAAAAATTAATAAATTAATACACTTAAAAAAAAGAGAAAAAGAATATCACATTATTATAAATTATTAATATATTAAAAAAGAAATTAATAAAATTAACAAAATATTAAATATTAAAAAATAATTCAACCAGCTCTTAAATCATCAAACTGGTTGCACTGGCCTGGAATCGCACCCCAAAGAGTTAATCATGATTTAGCTATAATCGAGCCTATGAATCGATAGTTTCGAATCCGTTTAGGATCGGTTCGACTTGTTGATTAGGTCTAGATAAAACATGTTTGAATTTCCGCTTTTTCAATTTTAATGGGTAATAGTGGAGGAAAAACAAATAAAATAAAAGCTTGATCAAGTTAATACTCCATCCAATAACGAGTTTAATTCACACCCTTTAAAAAGATAGCTGTACTATTGTGAAGGAATAGTCGGTCCAACATGGTATGGCGTGGGAAATTATCAAAAAATGACTGAAGTGATAGGCACGCTTTCAGGTACAGGAGTGGTCCTCAACTTGCCATTATTGGTAATATATTTCATCGAAGTCTGCATTTAGTCTTCGTGATGTAACATTAGCGATGAAGAATTATAAATGACCTCTGGTTTTGCTATCGTTGTTCTCTCTCATAAGAAATGGTCCACAAAACCCAATCTATGAAAATGGTGCTATATATATATACACGTACTACAAGGATATACGCCTTCAATATATATAAATATATATACATAAAGCAAAAGAAATCAAACATATCTCTCTCATAAGAAATGGTCCACAAAACCCATTCTATGAAAATGGTGTTATGTATATATATATATACATATACTACATGGATATACACCTTCAATATATATAAATATATATACATAAAACAAAAGAAATCAAACATAAAATATATAAACAATAGAAATTATCACAAGTAGGACGGATAAAAATTATGCGATTGGGAGGACCGTCCTTGCCATATTCAAGTTACTGTTAAAATTATTTATATTCACCTATATATATATATTAAAGAAATTGTGGGAAATTGTATCCACAGTACTGTTTAATACTTAATAGGAAGGAAATTTTAAATACTTTAAAGAAAATTTACGCATAAAATATACATTTAATATATATGATTTTTTATTTTATTAAATTTTCATAATTAATTTTTTTAAAGTTTAGGTGGATGGGAACCCCTTTAGCTCCCACCTGATTATAGGAGTTAAAAACCTTTTCAATTTCCACGTTCTAATTTGCTAAAATTTAGCCATCTTACCTAAAATGGGGAACGTGATATATAAAAAAAAAGTAAAAACTATAAAAGTGAAAAAAATGTATTAATTAATTAGAAGTAACCTTCGGTTATTTATGAGATTGGAGATATAATTATATTTTGAATTACAATTAAAAAAATTCTTCAAAAAAGATTAACTTTTTGAGAGATATAACACTATTATGGGAGATTCTACGATCCTATATTTTATTTTGACGAAATCGATCTTGTTTATCATTTTACTATTTATTTTCATGTTTTAAATTTAAACTATTGAATTTACATATTATTCAATAATTCATACTTAAAGATGATTAAATCAAGGATAAAAGGGATAAGAATATTAGTCCTGTGAAAAAAGAAGAAGATGGAATTGTAAAAAAATCTCACTATTATAGACACATATGTATGCTTATATATAAATATATATATATTGGCTATTCCTTTTATGTTCCGAGAATCACTTATTGATAAGTGGAATGAATGTTTAATTGAATCCACTTTTGCTTTTTAATACTCTTAATTTATATGTAATAGTATGTTTATTAAATATAAAAACACATTAAAAGTTTACCCATATCAAAACATACATCATTTGAATTGGACTATTGACTATTGGCTTATTGACATTAAAAGTTTTGTCTTGATTTAATTTTCCGAAAATAGAGACCCCCTTCTAGAGGGGCAGAACTACTTAGCTCTCTCAGTTATTGTTGTATGTCATGCTGATGTAGCAAATGTTTATTTTTAAACTAGTCGCTCTGACATGAGGTTCATTACTTAATTCTTTTTTAATATTCAAAGATAAAATCTACTTGAATGTTGTCATTTTAACTTGTTAAGTTGATGATTGCTCTAGCGGAGGAAATATCCATACAATTGGTTTTTCATCCGTCATTCTGAAAGCTTTATAAATAAAGAGAGATAGAGTTTCGGTAAATAAGGGCGGGTAATTTTTGACATGATAATATGAATATGAATTAAATGTGATGATTAACAACATAATATAGAAACAAAATATAAATTCGGCACAATATGCAATATGAAAAAATGTAAATCGTATATATTCATTTAGTAAATATCTTCACCTTTTTAAGATTTGAAAGTTGAGATTTTTATACATATTTATCTTTCTTGAATCTAGATTCATATTTTTAGTGAATTGATATATTCTTTGGCAAAAAACATGAAAGAAAATAATATATTCTAACTTAGAAAACCTAATTGAGTCCAATAAAAATTGGGTTGGACCAGCTAAGTTGATTGAGTGTTCTTGGACACTACGGGTGCTTTGATGAGAATCAAACTTTGACATGTGATAGAATAACTTGATAGAGAACAAAAGGTTTAAATAATTCAGTGTAGAGGATTTCAACTAGTTTTATGTTGGAGGAAGAACAAATATTTCTAAAAGACTTCCTAGTCCATAATATCACTTTAGGTAGTAAGCTTGTTGATGTCGGAATCAACCTTATCCACGTATTCAAGCGTATTTAACATAGAAACTAAATCTGACCCTAGGTTAATGCAGGGATGTGATTTTGATTTTTTGGAAGGTTCTATTCAAAAGAATATGTGGTCGAGGATTCAATTTAGACAATATTCCTTTTGATTCATAAATGGAAGTTGATGGTATCAAAACCGATAAACCCAAAGGAAGAAATTTATAGATATTTCAATAATGTACTTTCCCTTATGACAGCTATTCCATATTGGTAACTGCTTTAACATTAATATTGCATGTATAATCATGGGAGAACAACTTCAATTATTATTATTCCAACTTCATTAACTAAGAAATTCTCTCTTTCAATACCCCACTTTTAGAATCTTCTTACGATTGTCGCAAGCAAACCGTTTGCTTTGTTTATGTGTCATATTAGATAGCTTAATTGTAGTTCAATCTTTCTTGGTGCATTATATCTAGTTTAGGATTCATCATCCATGTCCATATTTTCTTCGCATTAACCATAAAAATTTATTGTTGTTCCTTTGAGGTCTGGTGGTTGTTTCTCCACATGTGTGATTAGATTGTTGGTTAATTTGGCTTCCTAATCTTCCTTCGAGGCACATCACAATCTAAATCAAATTAGGTTCAAATGGTAGAGTCAACTTGGTTTAACAACAATACGAAAAATGTGCTTATAAAATAAATAAATAATATTTCAATGTAAATTAATTATTTGTAACTTGTATTCAAATTTATGTAACTAGTTTGTACATATGAATTGCCACATGTTATCTATAGATTTCGTCGGTACAGTATGAGAGTAAACTGGACCTTCACTTATCCACGTATGAATTTGCAAAACAAAATACAATAAGAGACACTAGGGTGTTGTCTGGTTTAACTATTTTGATTCTAAAGTTAGTAAGAGTTTGTGGGATTATAACAACAACAAGATACAATAGTACGTGTGTGTAGATCTCTTAGCGATGGGGGCTTGCCTCTATTTACAGTGCTTGCATGGAGATATTTTAGGAAACTTAGATAAGGATGGATCTTCTTAAGAGGAAGGCATGTCTCACTAGATTAAGATAATGCATCTTTTAGATATCTTTGGATCTTAAGGACTTAGGATATGGCATGACAAGTTTGACTTTCCTTTCGTGGAGTTAGACTTTCCTAAGTGTCGAGCTCTTGCGAATAGTTAGATTCCTAGTCTAAGCACGGACACTCTTTGGATGTGGATGATTTAGAACTTTAGTGGACAAGTCCACGATGGGGAGAGGTTGGTTAAGAGGTGCTTGGTCATAGGTCTTTGGAGCTTCACATAAGTTGGTTATGGCTAGAACAGGTCGGCTAATGACCCAAACATGATGATGTGAGCTTGAGGAGCCCAAGTCTAAAATCTCCCATTAACACCACTCGTACTCACATTCATGAGTATTTAACATGTGTATGTATGTGAGTGTGTATTTATTGATATATGAATGTATGTATATGTATATGTCTATTAGGAAGATAGGAATTGAAAACATGAAGAAAACTCATAAAATGGCTTAAAGACATGATAATTCCTTTATCCTTAGAAAATGTAATGCCTTTTGCAATAAGATTGTTAAGGGTTAACATTTCAATAGTATTCTCTAATGATACGTGTAATTTTAGAAACATGGATAGTAATTTTCTAAATTTTCGAACCATGCTAAGTATTTAGAATATTTATATTTCATAGTGTTCTTAGTTACTTTGAGAGGAAGAGAGGGTAGTTATTTCCTGGAGTAGTTCAAGCAATTGTGCTAAAAAAGTTATGTGTGCAACTCTATTTTCAAGCGTCACTATGTGATACAACTCCTTTCATTAGGAATCTTGAGGCATATAGACATTGTTCAAGAGATCATAGCCAAGACAAGATAACCCAAAGATATTGTAGACTCGAAATAAGACCAATAAGAGCAACACATACGAATTAAGTTGACTAAATTGGCTAAAGATAATTTAGTTAACTGTATTTCAAACATAGTCAATTGAACTTTTTAGTCACTACTTTTTAGAGAAATTTGCTAATTTTAATTTTATTATTTTGTTTCATTTATATCCTTTTTTGTTTAAGTAGGTAGTGGTTTTGTTAACTTATATGGCATGAGATGCAATAGAATAGCCCATCTTAAACTTTATTTAACCTTTTTTGTGATAGTGAATTTTAGAGGTAGCTTTCTCTTTATTTTTGAGTTCTTATCAATCCCCATATTATCATGGTGAACCACCGTCCCCATCAATCTTTGTGATATTGTGGTGACCAAATGTTCATTGAATTCCATGAATCATGTTGGCATCTCTTTTAAAGATATTAATTCATAAATTGTGCATAATATCAAAATTTATTTTAATTGGTCCTAGTTCATGTCTAGCTTGGCGCGTTATATCCCATTTTATTTTGTTTGTATTCTTTTTATTTTTGGTTCACGAAAATACTGAAAACCATTATAAAATCCTTACTTAGTAAGTAGTTTAAATCCTAGCCCCAAATCCTAGATTGTGTTCTAGATCAATCCTCGACTGAGTTCACATGATATGATCTCGTAGCTCTGGAAGGTTCGCCTTTCGGTACAAAAATTTTGTGGTAATTATTAAAGATTGTACAGGATTCGTTGTTGAGATTTAAAACAAAAAAAAAAAAAGAAAAAAGAAAAAATGAAAACAGAAGAAGATGAAGAAAATATTTGATTGCTAGTTAGTTGTGGATTCTAAAATTATTTGTGATTGTAGTAGTTGGGTGTTTATAAAAAAAAAAAAAAAAAACTTAATTGTTCAGAAAAGATTACATGTTATGCTATAAATGATAAGGAGTATATGATCCCTGTTAGATCTGTTTTACGCTAAGTGCCTAATTTTCTCGTGGCATACAATTGCACCTTTCTACTTTAACTTCATATAACCATTGATTAAAAAAAAAAAAAAAGAGAAAAAAATTATCCGCAAAACCGAGAGAGATGGAATGATTTGGGTAGATCCCATATTAGACCTAAGGCGCAACATTCAAAAGAATCAAAAGAGAAGTTGATCCGTATTTTTTGGTTTTATGTGTAATTAGGGCTTTAAAATTATAAGTGTACGATTGATTCTCTCAAGGTTATTATGCAATAAGGATAACTAATCTAGTTTAAATCCAGTTAATATTACCCATAATTAGAATATCACCTTAATTCTAGTCTAGGATTGATAAGAACAGAAGAATGAAAAAAAAAAATCTCTCTTTAGGATTTCAATTGTACTAAACTAAATAATTGTTTGTTGACAACCGTTTGATAAAATACTAATGGCCCTATAAACCTCAGAACATAATCGTAAAAGAACTAATAACAATAAGGGCATGATAGACTAACTCCCATAAGCCTATGATAGAAACCAACTGAATAATAATAAAATAAACTCCTAAATAAGTGCAAATCCATGCATTTCGTAGCTTCCAATATCTCTATACATTATATGAGCTTCATGCCTCTTCAGTCTACAAGTTTAATTGAGTTCAAATAAAAAAATTCCTGAAAAAACTTAATCTCTGAACAATCATCATGATAAACCTAGAACTAAACTCTGTAATCCTTGCTCTAACTCTAGTAATAGGACCAGCAGCCGCACGATCTTCATTTATAGAATTGTGATGCACCTATTAAAATATGGAACTGCCATATAATCCATTCATATTATATATATATATATATATATATATATATTCAATCTCTCACCACTAGTTTTATTCTTTTATGTATATATTACAACAAATGATGGAAACATTTGCGTTGAATTCACTGTTTTATATTGATAATTTCGTCTTGAAAATTCGAAGCATGTTCCCATCATAATGATCAGCAGTAACATGATTACTTTTATATTACTAATAATTTCGTCTTCCCAGCTAATCTTGATTTGTCTTTTACCGGAAATTGGAAGTATTATCATTATCCATCAGTGTATGTTCGTGGCATCGTGGAGATAGGCAAGCCAAGGCTTGACTTGATGTATTCCTGGCCCAACATATTTATTGCGTGAAAGTTACATTCATTGTCGAGGTCGACGGAAAGCTAGCAGATAAAAGTTAAATTTGAGGGTCAAATCAAATATATATGTATATTCCTCTTCTTTTGTTCGCTTTGTCTATTCATATTATTATTTTCGGTAAGGTAACAGTAGCCGAAGGGGCTGCATTTATTATACTATTTCAATATTTAAATGTCCTTTAATTTCTTGGGAAATTTTATTTAATTAATAATAATATTTTAAAAAATGAAATTTATTGTCTAAAAAATAGTATAAAAAAGAAAAAGTCATTTAAGCAATATAACTTAAAAAATAAAATGACTTTTGTGAGAATTGAACAAACACTTCATGTTTGTAAGAGTAAGTACTTAATTATTTTGCTAAGTTTAGTATCATTTTAAAAGATGGTTCTTAAAATGCACAAATTGTAATGTCTCAAAACTTGAAGGGTGCCACAACCCGCAATGTATTCCTATTTATTAGGAATACGTTAAGACTCTAAAACTAATTACAATATTCAAAATCACCTGTAATAACTGCTTAATAAGTGCAAAACAACAAATCTTCAAATATATAAATTCGAGTAACTCACAAGTGAGTTATTTTAGCCTCAAATATATCAAATAACTAGATCTTAATCTTCTATAACATACTGAGCCAACTGCTTCTCTTCCCTAACTCGATGATAGTAATTTCTATAATTACAAATTTATTGATTTGACCTGCAGTTGAAAAAAATAAAAGAGTGAGTCAAAGCCTAATATAGATGCACAAATATATACAGATGTTAAGTCCAAAACATATACATGCGTATATTAGAACTGTAATAGAATATAAACAAACATCAAGTTAATTATCTTTAATTTAAACTAGCAATCAACAGAGAGGTACTCATGATCCTACTTCACTTGATCTTTACTCACATATATAGGTGAATATAATTATACATTTTCCTTTAAGTCATTGACACCCAAAAACCAAAGTCTAGAATCTAATAATCTAGTTATGTCATTCCAAATACAAGTCTACTAAGAAATTCTCACATATGATCGGCGATTGCTCCTCTAAGGAATTGCTACTGCAGCTCTTTAGAGTGAGCGAGTGAGCAAAACTAATAAACCAAATTAATTAGGTCGAATATAAATTTAGTTCTTAATCAACAAAGGGGTACTCATAATATCGCTATACTTTGTCTTTATCCACATACGTAAGTGGATATAATTATATGTTTTCCTTTAAGTATTTTACACCTAAAAATCAAAGTTTAAAACCTAATATTCTGGTTGCGTCATCTTATATATAAGTCTATTAGGAAATCCTTACATATGATCAACAGTTGCAGTTGCTTCTCTAGAGAACTACCATTGCAGGCCCTAGAGCGAACGAATTAAGTAAAACCAATAAACCAAATTAATTAAGCCGAATATAGATTTAGTTCGGTTTGATTATTAATTCCTATCAAACACAAGCAACAATCAACACTACGTACCTAGAATCGCTCCAAAATAAAAAAACAAGTCTTCGATCTCAAAACCCAAACAAAACTCTAATCTCAATAACAGATACCGAATACCATGAATTTAAAAGAAAACAAGTAGTACGTTAACCCTTAAGTATTTAAGACTAAGTCCTACTTAGGAATTATATAAGAACTTATGATCTATTCCATTAAGGTTCTGAAAGAAATCGTTGAGTCAAATAATAATAACATAATATGATTAAACTAAAAAGGTGATATAAATATATATAAGATCACTTTTATAGAAACTTGTAAAGTACATAAAATATATATAACATATCCATATATATAAAAGAAAGTATAAAAGGATACATAATTAGAGTATTGAATAATATAGATTATTGAACCAATATAATAAATGCATACTTAATTGGAAAATAATATAATTTATAAAGACTCATAAGGAAAATACATATTAATAATAGATGACACATAAAACGAACATATCAAGCGTAATATAATATATTATATACGTAAATAGAAACTTGGCCCCAACATATATATATTTATAAATAAACAAAAGATAATGATCTAAGTCAAATACAATAGAAATAGAAATTGGTATATATAATATATATATATATATATATTATACCTATAACTAACGATTCGAAAAAAAAAAAAGATAAGATATTTTTATCAATAACTCTTACATAAATAACACTATATAGCTTAATAAATAAATAATTTAAAAATGGTAATTGAATACTAATAATACTTTATCAACACTAACAATAGAGATGATAAATAAAATAATAATAATAAAATAATACATGATGAATATAGTATCGAATACAAAATCAGAAAGGCTTACAAAGTACAATTGAGATGGAAACACCAAATAATGATGAATGAAACCTATCATAACATAATAATACAAAAAAAAAATTATTGTATTCTATACATAAAATATAAAATTTGATGTACTCAAAATATACGTAAAATAAAATTTAATATACTTAATGTAAATATAAAATAAAGATTTTAAAATAATTAAATCAAAACTTTAATTTTGATTTTTAATGATATTAATCTAAGTGAATTTACGATTTAAATCATTAATATAACGATGATGTTTCACATATAGTACACATTTTCTTCTTTTACGATGGATCTTAATAATTCATTTTTTCTCAAACTTGAGAGTTTGAAACCCTTCTCGCGTCCATAGGCTCGTTCCTCAAAATAAAATGATACAAATATTTAAAGTAAAAAAAAAAAAAAGGGGGGCCAGAACTTAGATTATGTACGGAAAATCGATAATATATTTTAATTAACTCAAAAATTTAGTACATCGAGACATGCACCTATAGATCTCCATCAACTACTAGCCATATTTTAATGTGCGCTTATCAATGTATACTCTTATGCGAGACACGGAGAGCATATTTTGTCTGGTAACAATATTATAATTAAACTACGTGGCTGTATGTGTGTGATCGCGTGTACTTTATGTGGTTTTTTTTCTTTTTTTTTTTTTTGGGTAAGGAGGACTTTATGTGGTTTATAATGACCTTATCACCATTTGGACTTTAGGAAAATTTACTCAACTAACCAAGCCAAGCCAGCTACTCGATTTGACCTCTATGCTCAAATATAAATGATATAACATGTGCAACACGCTGCATTAAATAAATAAATAAAAATACATCCATGCGATTGTAATATAGTTAAAAAGGTAAACCCAAACAAAAAAATTATAAATATATACGGCCTAAACTCTACGAATACATTTTAAAAATTTTTAAATATTATAAATAATTCTCATAAAATTTAACTTAATACTGTATACCCTATAGACTTCTAATTATTATAAATAATTTGTCTAAATTTTGATCTTAGTGTGAAACACTCTCTTAAACTTATATGAACGTACTTTATCCGTTCTCAAACTTTGATTTTGGTATATTTTTTAAATAGAGAAAAGAAAAGGAAAAATGAATATTCTTTATGTTATTAGTTTTTTAAAGTTTAAAAAAGTTATTTATAATATTTTAAAAGCTTAAGGGTATATCAACATTAATATTAAAGTTTAAGGAAGGTATTTATAGCATTTGAAAAGAAATATATTCATATGGAGATAACTGTAATTTAAAAAAAAAAAACACAAAAGGTGAACCAAATTGTAGGAATATTTAGGAGTTCTCGTGCTCGCCAATTTCGTTTATTTCTAGAATCAAAGAAGCATACTGCAAGAATCACATTACGGGGGGAAAAAGAAAACACATTATGTACCGTTTGATTACATACCAAGGCACTATGTTATACAGAACACCGTTGTACAAGAAGTGTGATAGAGTGTAATCTTCTTTTATCGTGTTTGATACATACGCAGTTTTAGGTGATAAGTAAGAAGAAGTCAACATGATTTTTATCATGTCCAATGACAAAGTTTTTATTTTACCTCTTAGACAGCATAAATTTTTTAAGTTATTCCTACCTTTTAGACGATATTTTATACAATACCATATACATTGAGAAAATCACAGACTAAAAGATCAATATTTAAAGTAAAGTTTAAATATATAATTAAATTTTTTGGTAGTTTTATTGAGGATGAATATTATTTAAGCAGTATAAATAGATGATGACGTTATGTTTAAATAGGTGATAAAATTTCACACCAAAAGATAAATGTTTTGTATTTTAACATACTACATCAATATTACCAATAATATTTGACATCATTACCTTACAATTGCAGTATCATCTTATATTTGTATTACTTTATATAGTATTCATCTTCTATTTAAATCACTAAAAGGTTTCATCCTCTATTTTAGCCACTTAAAAATTTCATCTTCCATTTAAACTCGATCTCAAATGTTAATTCTTTAATATATAATTTCTTCCCATATCTATTTTGCAAAATAAATATGAAATCTAATCTTTTATTTAATGTAATATCTTAAAATAATTCAAAATTAAAATATAACGTTTGACCATGAATCACAGGAAATTATCATAAAGACTTGCTTGCTTTAACAACAAACATGTTGTTAGGAATAAAAAGAAAAAATGACAAAACAGATTAAGTTTTTCATTAAGTGAAGGGAGTATGAAATCTTAATTCAATGGTATGAACATTAGAAGGGGATTAACTTCTCTCTTTTGGTTGTTGTCCATATATATATATATATATATATATATGAAGGGAGTAAAACCTTTCTTTTTGGCATTAAATGTGAGGCTATAAATTATAATTAAACGAGACACATTCATAGTAAAAATTGAATTACATTTATGTTTATGTCTGCTCTTGGTGTTTTTGTTTGATTTTACCACTTGAAATATTAGGTTAACTTCACATAAGGGAAAATTCGTCTATTCAGTTTATCGCTCACAAAATTTCGTCGCATTTTCACAAATTTACCAATTAAATTAAACTCAATGATTGGTGTTTGCACCCATGCAAAAGGAGAACTAGACATAACCTTCTTCACTTCCTCGTGTCTGATCGTGCAGGGTTTTTGCATGTAATGCACAATTTGGATTAATAAAGATCGAACGAATAAGATTAGGAAGATTTGAAAGGCTGTAGTTTTTCGGATGATTATGATTGTGATAAAAGGAGACGTTGGTTTGAAGGAAAATGTGAAATCAATAAGGTCTAGCACGAGACGGTATAAGGGGATATACGCCCACTGTGCTCGTTAAAAAAGGGTTCATACATATTACCATAAGGTATATAGAAGGATGATGTATAATTATTAATCATATTTAAATACATGGTAATATAAATAGTTTTACTCACTATTATTATCATATGTTTAAAATAATTAATATTTATATCTATACATATACGTACGTCTATATTATCGAGCAAATCCTTTATTGGCAGTGCATTTGCCTTTTGAAACCTATACTATCCTTTAACATCCAAAAAAATTAATTAATAGATAAATAATTTAATCTAACTAAGCAAAATGCGCAATGCATGCTGGTAGAAAATGACTTGAGCCAGCCATGGTGACACATTTCGGAAAGAAACTTGTCACCTTCTTGCTCATGCACATGCGCTCGATGATCATATCATGCCAGCCAAATAATTTGCTGTAGCCAGAAATTACAAGGAACTTGCCAGGAGTCCCCCAGCTACATTAGCTTGCTACACGACATAGACATCACATGTAGATAAATAAATTCGTGTCTCGTCTTTCCAATCTTTCAGATGTTGAACTCAAGTTTTGCTTTGTAAAACACAAAAGAAATAAAAAGAAAAGAAAAGAAAACGATAATGTTAAAATCACTAGCTCAACTTGCATATTTTTTTATTTTTATTTTTAGAGTCTGAAATTACTAAATGTTATATCAAATCAAACTTTTACTTGTTGAATTAATTACGTTGTTATACTCTTTGATCAAAGTATATTTGCCATATGTCATCTATTTAAAAATAATAACTTAACATGAAAAAGTTTAACAGATATAATATATTCGGTAACTTCAAATTTCAAGAAAATTTGATAAATTTAAATTTGATTGGATATGATAGTTAGTCACTTCAAATTTTAGCTGTAAAATTAAAGGTAAAAAGCATAAAGATCAAATAATAGTTGTGAACCTGATATTAGTTAAAAAAAATGTAACTCATACAAAACATTTTGATGTCTATAAGAATATTTCGTTCCGTTACTCGCAAAATGAGTTGGTCTAAAACGAAGTGGATTTGAACATTTATGATTCTGCCCGAAGGTTGTTTTGAACTGAAACGAAAAATTATCAAAGCCAAAAAAATTTAAAGAATATAGTAATTTGAGGAATTTTCTATTATGAAGTTACTAAAAAAAAAAAAACTAATTTAGTTTTTATGGAATTACTTATTGGAGCCATTTATGTTATGTAATTATTAGGTCAAAGTTTTAGTCCATAAATAAATTAGTAAGTTTCTGTTGCGTAAATAAAAGCTTGACATTGACTTCTAACAGATTTCGATATGAGATTTTATAATTTTCAAAATAATTTATTACGGTTCAAACAATTGATAGTCCAGAAAACTATTTTTAAACAAATTTACTTATAAATAGTATAGATTTTTTTATTCCTTCAACCATATAATAACTTGGAAAAAATTGATTTGAATATAATTCATTCTATTGAGACATCAATATTCATGATGTTAAACTTAATAATCTTAAATATAAATAGTACATTTCGAATCATATTATACAATTTGGTTTGGTTTAAAAAAAAAATAAAACAAATTAAATTGAATCAAATTAAACCTCACTCATTTTTATTATCAGTTGGTACTATTAAAATTTTCCCTTACATACATCCAACAAAGGATACAACGCTGAGTAATTCCAATTCACCACTTAAACAATCTCTACATGGGATGGCTTGCCTAGAGTACATATAATACCCCCTTTTCCGCCCTTTACCATTAGAATTTATGCATATAGTAAAAATGTAGAAAACAACAATCTATAAGTATTTCTCCACTAATATTTTTTTTAATCTTTGAAAAAATAATGTAGTTCAAATAAACAAAGAAATATGTTACCGCAAATTTTTTGAACATGTCTCGCCATCAATCGTGCATACATGAACACTAAATTAGCTAGTCTTCGTCTTCCTCGCTCGTTCTTGGAGCTTGCCATGAAATTTCTTGATTATTTTTTTCGTATCATTCATTGGTTGCATGCAGACAGAGAAAATTTTCTGGCGTTGCTAGCTGTTGATGTCTTATGAGCTCATTAAACTTGCATCAGCAATACACGTCCTTTTAACATTATATGTTAGTTAAAAATTGTCAATCGAAGAATGAATCATAATCGATTCCTCACTCTTCAAACACTATAATATAATAATTACCAAAAGAAAAAAAATAAATAAGTGATGGAATTATCGGAAAAGGCTATAGTAATCTTTTAGCATCAAAGAAGAATGTTTTATGTCTGTTAATTACATGTTATCACGATTAAATTATTAGACAAAGAAAAAGAAAAAAAGAAGGAACTTACATTGTAGTGGCATGTAAATATAGACAAATAAAAGCGGTGTGCGCGTTTAACATTATAATTGCTTTATTTTCAAATTTCAACAATTTAGTATCTTGATTTTTATGTTTTTTACAATTTAATATCTGTACTTTCAATTTGATTTCAATTTAATATCTTACTTTAAATTTGGTTGACAATTTAGTATTTAAATTTTTACTAAAATAAAACTAAATTGAAAGTACAAATACTATTGTAAACAAAGAATCTTTAGACACGATATTATTAAATTTCAAAATATAGCCACTTATATGGCATATTCATCCCCCGTGTCTGTGTAAGGAAACTTTGTGGTATCGAATTTCCGTCAATTTATAAAATTTGAATGTTGTAAAGTTAGTTGTTGTATGCCTTCTTTTACTAATTTGTCATAGATAATTATGCGCTCTAGATGAAGCGAAACAAGTATATCTTACGCTAAATTTCATATTTTAATTTTACTAGGTAATAGGTGATGCATCCGATACATATAGAAAGTAACACAACGAGTAGCATAGTGGGCACAAAAAAAAATATTGTGAGAACAAAAGTGTATTATAGCCCATGAAAAAAGAAACTTGAAAATACGAATCATCATAAGATATTTATAATTATAAATCCTAGGATAAACAAGAAAAAGAACAATATTCATATCCTACAAAATCAGGAAAAAAATAAAATAAAATAAAATAAACTTTCTAAACTAGCAAAGTAATTTTTTCAAGCAAATTTAACTTCTTAAAATAACCAAAATGGTGAAGTGGTTTGATTCATGTTAAAATAGACTCAAATTAGTCTTTATTGACACGTGATAGGCTCCCTATCTCTCCATATGTAAGAAGTTATGACTTCTCAAAATTGACTAATAAGAACTACAAGAACTAAAATTAGATCTCTAAACTCAAAGCTTTTAATCTGCTTCTAATGTATATGGCTTCTAACCAACTATGCTTTCGAGCATTTTGGGATTCACTTCTAGATGAGGTTGACTAACTTTTGACTTCTTCTTTCCCCTCTTTCGGTGATCCAATTGACTCATGACTTGCAATTCTATTTCGCCCATATTAGTCTCCTCCACTTTGGAAAAACTCGACCTTGAGCTTGGATATAAAGGTTCTATAGCATCATGACATAAAGATAAATATGCAACACTAAAAGTTATAGAAATGTTCATACTTTCAAGAAGATTGATGACATAAGAATTGTCGTTTATCTTCTAAAGAATCTTTTAAGGACCATATTTCTTTTGCTGTAATTTACTATTGTACCCATTAGAAAGCTCTCTTTCCGAAAGTATACCTTGACTTGATCTCCCACATTGAATGTCTTAACTTTTCTATGTTTATTAACATCTACCTTGTATTTCTAATTAGCAAATTCAAGCTTTTGCTTCATATCCTTTTGCACTTTTACAATCTGCTTAGCCAAATGCTTAACTTAAATACTCTTACTTTGCCTTTAGTCAATTGAATCAAATCAATTGTATGTTCAAGAACTTTTGTATACACAATAAAAAATGGTGATCTCCTTGTGGCATTATGAATAGTATTATTGTATACTAATTTTGCTTGAGCTAGTACGACATCCCACTATCTTGCTTTATCTCCATAAATACTTCAAATCAAATTTTCTATGGTTTTGTTAGTAGCTTCTGTTTATCCATTAGTGATGTGCTTAGGAACTCAGTTATCACTAAAGCTTATCGTAGGAGGTGAGAAACCAATAGATCTTTTGAAATATCAAAGAAAATAGAGTAAGTAGGTCAACGAATGGAATATAGTAGTTGACGTGAAGTTACTCAAAAGATATAATCTACCAACGAACAAAATACGACTTAACACTTCACTCAATATGATACACAAGTTAATATCAAGATCCACTCGCTATTAATCTTGAGCTATTTAGCAAGATTAGATATGAGTATGTGAAAATGGACTTGGAGAGGGTTGTTTCGCAAGAGCAAGTATATTCAATGTCTGTAAGAAATGTAAGATATTTTGGTTATAAGGAGAAGGAACTATTTATAGTAAGTTCTTAAGGCAACATTACAAGTGAGAAAAATTACAAAAAGGTGTATATAAAAGGAAGATTCCCAATACATACACAAAAGGTAAAATGGACAAAAGACAAAAGGAATAAAAGTACAATGTTAGGTGCAAAGGGACAGGTGGTAGCTCGTTAATGAATTTGTATAAAGGAACCCATGGGTGTAGCAACTGAGCCGGAACAAGACGTAGCGGCCTTAGAGTTGCCGAGATGAGTAAGGGATTTTAAGAGAGAAGTAAAAGGTCGAAAGATAAGCACTTGACCAACAGAAGCCTATGTCTCATCACTCGGCAAGAAGCTCTTGACAATTGGAGGTCCGAACAGAAATAAGCTTGGGGCCTTAGTTCGCATCACTTGACAAAGGATCCTCGACAGGAGAGTAGTCGGTGTCGGTATAAGGAATAAAGCAAAATAGGGTGTACATACCTATAACTCTTAAGGAGTTTAACCACCATTCTTCTACGTATTGTTTCTCGTCTTCAGTAGAATGACAAGAGAGAATTCTCATGGTGAGGGACTAAAGGTCTTTAAGGCGTGCGTGAGTAAGTGGGCCAAAGGTCGATAACCCATCAATTAGTCTATGAGTATGCAGTGCTGCTAAAATTCAAAAAAGAATCAAATTCATTTCATAAAGTTTTCTAAAAGTAACTCACAAACGTCATATTTTGGTTAAGAGTGACAGATTTTAGAACGCCATGCAATCAAACCACCTCATTAAAGAATAATTTAGCAATTCCCTTTGCATCAGAAGTCTTCCTACACGGAATAAAATGAGCCATTTTTGAAAACCTACAATCACCATAAATACAAAATGAACTCCCTTTGTATTCTTGGTAACTCCAATACAAAATCCATTCATAAGTCTTCCCAAATATTTTCAAGTATTGGTAAAGGTATATATAACCCAATATTCTTTGATTGTCCCTTGACCCTTTGGCATACATTGCATCTCTCAATAAATTTATGCACATCTCTTCTCAAATGTGGTTAGTACAATCTCTCTTTTATAGCAACAAATGTCCTATCTCTTCCTAAATGACTTGCTAACCCTCCATCATACAATTCTCAAATCACTTGCTCCTTAAGAGAAATTATGGGTAAGCATAATTGATTCTTATGCATAAAAAATCCATTAGAAGGTTGGTTCCGATAGACTTTGCTCCAAATTTTTGCAAAATCCTCATTTTTGCTTAGACTTACCGTTGAGTTATTCAAACCTAATGATTTCATTACTCAAGATAAGTAATAAAGAAGATCTTCTACTAACAGCATCAACAACCTAGTTCTGAATACTTAATTTGTGTTTTGATATAAAAGCAAATTTTAGTAGAAATTAGTGCCATCTTGCATGTATGTTACTACTGATTCTCTTTCGACTACTCAAGTACTTTAGAGCCTCATGATTAGAGTACAATACAAACTTGTTGCTAAGTCTTAAGTGCATATATTATTTAATAGAATTGTTTATCATAAGTACTTCACTTTTGCTTAGCATCACTTAGCTTCTTACTAAAAAATGCTACATATCTCTTTTCTTAAGATAGGATAGTTTCGTTCTTACTCCACTTGTATCACAAACAACTTTGGACAATTTGTTGAAGTCAAGTACAGCTAATATTGAGCAGTGCATAGCTTTTCCTTTAAGATTGCAAAGCTATTGGCTGCCTCTTCTCCCTAATGAAACTTTCCTTTCTTTAAACATTCTATTGTAGGTGATGTAATAATGTTGAAGTTTATGATGAAACATCTATAAAATGTAGTCAACCTATGAAAATTTCTCAGTTTAGAAACAAGTCTTAGCATAGGCTATTCCCTAATTGCTCTCACCTTAAAGTCATCAACATGTATGCTTTCTAATGATATAACAAACCTCAAGAATATTAGTTTGTTTGTCATGAAACTACATTTCTTAAGATTTATATACAATTGATTCTCTTTTAGAAATATCAAAACTTGCCTCAAGTACATCAAATGCTCATCTTTTAAGTAGCTATAAATTAGAATGTCATTAAAATAAACAACTATAAACTTGCCAATGAATGGTTTCAATACCTGATTCATAATCTTATAAAAGTATTAAGTGTTGTAATTTGTGTACAATGTACCAAGATATTTTTGATATATTTATGGATATTATTTATAAAAGACAAGTATTTATTATATCTATATACTTTTCTGCTGGTATATATTTTTCAATAAAGTCCCATAGGTAATTAAAGTATGTATGGAATTATAATAAAGATGTATTATTAGTGAAATTCCATTACATTGTATTATTTAAAAGTTGTCCTTAGTCAGATAAATATTTGGAGAGAACATAGATATTTAGACCAACACGTTGTATAACTAAGGTCATTTTCACTGGATTGAGGGAAAGATATCCAAGTTATACTAATGGGTATTCAAAGTTAAGTGGATATACTAGACATGACCCGTTAATAAAGGACCTTACATGTTTGATGTCATTGGTTCCTCCTCTAAATGAACAAGCGTAAATAATCCTTATACTTGAGATCTTCATATATCCTATATATGGAATGTTGTGCTTCAATGCCGTTAAATATAGTCTTTATTTAGATTGTAAATAATACAATTATTGGGTATGACATGAAATATAGAAATGATAGTGATGAGTTAAGATATAATTCATCACTCTCTTAGATTAGGGAGTTGATATTTAAGGCCACCTAGTTGAGATAACAATGACTTTTTAGCTCGTGGTCACGGTAAGTATTATTAAGTTTATTTTATCTTGACAACAAAGTAAAATGATTAAATGTTGATGACATGATATGTCATGATTTAATCGGGATATCATTTGATGAAAAGATTTAATTATACAGTAATTAGCTCACAGTGGTTTCCTATTCATACTTTTTCTATTACGTTGAATGACCAATAACTATTGCTAAACAGTTATCTTAGTTTATGTTTATATAGACATTACCTCTGTGTATAAAAACTTAGAGGGTCGCACACTATAATACGATTAATGGGAACAAAGTTTTAACAAGAAATTGTCAATATTTATTTCAGAACTATAATAAATTGATCTAAAATAATAATTGAAAGCAATTTATTTTATCGTATAGTATATATTTGCAGTTAAGTACCTTTTAAAGTTTATATATTTTATTATTGCCTTTTCATGTAAAAGTAGATGGAATTTATTAAGTCCATATTTAATTGCTATTGAAAAGTTCATGGTAATTGAAAGGATATAGAATTTATTAACTCCATATTTAGTTACAATTGAAAAGTTCCTAGTAATTAAAAGGTTGTCTGCCATTAATTCCATGTTTAATTGTTATACAATTGAAAAGTTGTAGCAATTGAAAAATTCATTAAATAAAAAGTCTCTTCCATTAATTTTAGTTAATGTTAAAAGAGACAAGAGTAGGAGAAAGAGTAAGGATGATGATTTTCTATTTAAAGAAACTCTTAAAGAAAAGGCAAGAGAGAAATATATAACCTTTTGCTTCCTAGTTTTTTTTCTAATTCTAATCCTAGTTATTTAGCAATATAAATTATTAGAACTTTTTATTGTTAACGTGTGTGTGGATATCACTAGAGAGATTACATTTGGAGTCCTTGTGGTGAACACATTTTGAAACAACAAATCGGATTCAAATTTTAATTGAACTCTATCTTCAAGAGGAGACAGTACTTCTTATCAGGGAAAAGGTAGTTTTCTAATCGTTTATTAACATATATTTTATTGCATGTCACACATGGATCTTAGGATAAGTTTTATAGTTTTTTTTTTCTTTTTCCATTACGTTATTTTTTATCTATAAAACCTAACACTAAGAGCATTGGATAAACTAAATGGCATTACTAACTACTCATATAATGCTTGGTCTTAAATGTCATTTTCCATTCATCACCTTGTCGAATTCAAATCTAATGGTATCCATTGTCATACCCTAAAAGTCGTAATAGTTCGCTGTGTATATTAATTTTATGCCAAAAACTGTCGACTCAGTCACCAACATAAATCTAACATACATTAGGCTCATGTGACTAATCACTCTAAAGCATTTACAGTTTTACAAATATACTAGTATTCATATAAATAACAAATTTATATTTACAATAAGACTAGGTACATAATATTTATAAAAGTACATAAGTATGTAACACAACTCAAAAGTAGAAATCTTGTTAGAATGATTAGGAAACCTAACCACACTAAAGAAACCAAAAAGTTTTAAAAATAAAGTTTAACATCAGCTTCTTCTCACTCAAACCCTATTTACACCCTTTGCACACTTGATGATGATTGTCACAAGGCATTTTTAATAAAAACTTATAAGCAAATCTATAAAGAAGTGAACAAACCATGGCTTAATAAGGGACAGGAGGCAAAAAGTATAATAAGCTAAGCAAAATAACCAAGTTATTAATCAATTATTATGTGTACTATATGAATAAGTAATGTGCCATCTGCACAATGTTAGCCGGTTCTTCATGAAGTTAGTGAAATTACACCATCTTTAACTTAGGTTGGGGATTTTTCATATGAAGGCGACAATACCAACATAAAGGCTATGATGCCCTCATAGCCAAATCCAGACTTATGCAATGAAGACTTTTCTCCTTCCATAGCTATCTTCGAACTTATGTCTCCAATTTTGCTGCAACCTCTTCTTCTTTCACTTAATTCGACTAAGGGCGTAGAAACACTAGTATATTATACCTTTTTTAAGGGGTTGAAATTTGGCCGGAGAAAAACCTAATTGTTCTCTAATGGGATGTAATGTATGTCCTTTAAAAGTTTTAATTCGTATTTATATTACTTCGATTAAGAGTGATCAATCAATTCGCAACACAGCAAACATAGTCAAGTAACATAACAAAACATATAGCTCAGCTACCAACCAACACTTCAAAAGCTAAGTACAGGCTATCATGTGCATAAACAACTGTTAACAACCATGAGTGAGTACATATTCTAATCTCCACAATCCTACTTATTTGAATGGATGCTCACTTAAGTAGGTCAGTAGTGTTAAACTCTCGATTACTTGGAAATCCTATATATATCAAAACTTGAATTTAGGGTTTATCTAGTTTTTCAATTTATTTTACTATATTATCACTACAATTATGAAAAACATAACTTATATACTTAAATTATAAAAGTTATATATGTTTATGTATATATTATATAATTAGGGTATATTATATATCATTGTCTTATTATAACTTATAAATATACACATATTTATGATATTATATAAGTTCTATTAAGTTGGAAGATATTTATAAATATATGTAATTAAAATATTACTTATAATATATCATTTTGATTTTATCAAAATATAGACTATATTGATCAAGTCATGTCTTGATTATGGAAAAGTCGTCATGAGACAATAATTTCCGTAATTATAATTGAAAATCTCTATTTTATTACATAAAGTTATCCAAATTTAATAAAATTAGTATTGCTAAGTTCGTATGAGCTTGCTAATACATAACATAGGTTCTATTCAAAATATAAGTTTTAAAGGATACATTTAATCTTAATGTACGTACAAATCCATATAGTAAGTAATATCACATTTATATAATATTATTTAAATAAAATATTTTTTTACATAATTTTACAATAAAATATGATAAAAGCATATACTATCTATCCTTAGCTCATATTTATCACAGCTAGAACCTTATGATACTACAAAATACATGGAAAACAACCCATCATCATATCTAATCAATGTAAATACGGTGCTGAATTTATCAAATAATTAACATATATTAGTCTAATATTAGTAAAAATAAGTCCTGATAGTAATTTAAGCCATTTTTCTTAAGATATTCATGATAAATAGCATACATTAAGCATGGCCTTAGTGTGTGTGCTATGAAGTGTTGGACTCAGACGTACATGAGAGTGTGGATTAAGGCATGCTATGGGGTGAAGCTATTGGATGTATGTGATGTGAAGCTCTTGGATGTATGTGACGTGGACGTACATAGAGTTTGTGGATTAGGGCGTGAAGTTGGATCTACATGTGGGATTGGGAACCTTACATAAGTGTATTCGTTAAGCATAGTCAGAGGGTATGAGTTGCTTGTTGTGAGCAAGGGTCAACAGTGTTTGTGTGTGGAATGTGATGTCTCTCTCTCTCTAATATTCATAAGATACGATAACACCTGATTTAGATTTGTTAATTTCTCGAATAATTCATTCAATATTTAATCTAATCCACTTTCCAAATCTAGAAACTCCGTACTCTATCTAGGCTTTCTATCTTGAGCTCGACTCAGTTCAACTGGTTTTAAATTGGCCATAACATTTTAATACAACTTAAAATATGTACGTTAACCTATTTAATAAATCATAAGTCTATTTTAATTAGCCTAATATAAATTAGACAAAAATCCATTTTATATTTTACTATACTATTTAAAAAAAATATATTTTTTAATGAAGCCTAATTATTTAATGACTTAGAATTTATTAAATTGAACGAACATCTTCTACCATTTTCTGATCCAACTCTAAATGACTGACTAACTTGACTCGACTCAACACTTTAAAATTTTTTTATTTTTATTTTTTTAATTATTAATTTTTCTTCAAAAATAATAATTTTTAAACCTAGCCTAATAAGTCAAAAAGAAAAAAAAAATCCTAAAATAAAGAGTAGTAAAAATGGGGTATTTACAATTATCCCTCTTTATAGTGAAGTTTAATTAGAAATTTATTATAAAGACAAAATAGATGTCCATTTCTGCCAAATCCTGACTTAAATTGACTAGGTGAGAATTACTGACTTGAACGGTTAGTTGAGTAGTATCTCATCTGGAATGGATGAAGTAAAAGGATATCAACTTGAAAGGTCAATATAAAGAATAAAAAGCTTGTCTTGAAAGGATAGGTGAAGGAATAGAAGGCCTCTCTTGAAAGGACGGGACAAAGGAATGGGAGGCCTATCTTAAAAAGACAAGAAAAAATAAATAAGGGGTTTATCTTGAAAGGATAGGGCAAAAGGATAATGGGCCTATCTTGAAAGGATAAGACAATAGGATTAGGGGGCTTATCTTGAAATGGCAAAGCAAAAGAAGAGGATGCTTATCTAAAGAGCCTGTTTTGAAAAGATAGGGCAAAAAGTTAGGGGTCTTGTCTTGAAAGGATAAAGTAAAAGATTAGAGGAGCCTATCTTGAAAGGATAGAACAAAAGAACTGGGGGTCAATTGACTCATTTTGGATTGGTGGATAATCTAAAGAGGATAGATCTCTTCGATATTTTCAAAAAACTTCTCGATTCTCCCTAACTATCCCTATTAAAGACTTTAAGATTATTTTACCTAAGAATGGAAAATTTTGCAAATAGCAACCAATAGACATACCTTGTGTTGACTCTCGATATTCACTCATTCAGATATGAAAACATCACTAAGGTACTTTGTCAATATTACTTCATAATCATGCTCTTTTATGGAATAGAGTCTTCTTTACTTACGTGATCCAATCATGATTGAAACTTTTAAATGGTAAGTCTTTTAGCCATACTATCCTCATATCTTAATCTTGCTTTTGTTGTCGTCGGTTTTCAATTTCCACCTCTATGATTCTTGAAAAAATAAATCTTTTTTCAAAAAACAGGATTAAATCATTAGGAGCATTCGACTTCAATTTATTTGGTAATTTAAGTTTATTGGTAAGTGTTTGGTGTTTAAGTATGAGAGGTTAAGAAACACGATATATAAAGATTTATAAGTGAAGTGTTTATTGGTCAATGACCAACCGAATCCATGAACATTTATGGATATCAACTTTGCTTGCAAACGATGAAAGATCAACTTCAAAAAATTCTCAAGAAAAATTGGAATCTTTATTAAACTTAATATTTGATGGGTAATGCAATTTAACAACATTTGAATTCACAAGACCTGTTAATTCTAGACCATCATTTCCATTAACACTAATACGCCTCTTAACAATATTCTCTTTACCACATAAGGGCTTTCGTAATTCAGAGCAAATTTTCCCCTAGTGTCTTTTACATTTGACAGTACTTTCTTCAACACTAAATCTCCTTCATTGAAGTATCTCGAACATACTTTCTTATTAAAGGCTCAGACCATCCTCTATTGGTTACACTAACCATGTCATATTGTTGTACGCCTCTTTTCATCTAGGAGATTCAAATGCTCCATTCGCTTCCTCACCCACTCTACTTCATTGAGCTGAATTTTTGCCAGCATTCAAAATGAAGGTATTTCTACTTCCACCAATAGTACGGCTTTAGTTTCATATACCAATGAATAAGGTGTTTCACTTGTAAAGGTATTGATTGAGGTTCTGTAAGCCATGAAAGCAAAAGGGAGCATCTTATGCCAATCCCTATAACTGGTTGTCATCTTTTCAATGATCCTCTTGATAGTTTTATTAGTGGTTTCAATTGCCTCATTCATCTACAGTTGGTGCGAAGTTGAGTTTCTGTGATTGATTTTAAATTGGTTGCATACTTTAGCCATCAACATGTTGTTCAAGTTTGTCCCATTGTCAATAATAATGGATCGAGGTGCACTATATCTTGCAATGATGTCTCTTTTCAGAAATCTAACTACCATTCCTTTAGTCATCGTAGCATAAGATACTGCTTTTACCTATTTGGTAAAATACTCAATCATGACTAGAATGAATCTATGCCCATTTGAAGCCATTGGCAAAATTGGACTAATCATATCTATCTCCCACATTGAGAAAAGCCAAGAAGCCAACAATACATATAATTCTTGGAGAGGAGTGTTGATTTTATTAATGTATACCTGACACAGGTGACAATGCCTTAAGTGCTTAATATAATCTAACTCCATCGTCATCCAAAAATAACCCATCCTCATGATTTTCCTTGCTAACATATACCTATTCATATGAGGACTATAGACCCCTTCATGCACTTCTTTCATCAATTTCTTAGCTTCCTCTTCATCTACACATCTTAGCAATATCGTATCAGGTGATCTTTTGTACACCTTAACTCTACTTAATAGCAAATGGGAAGCCAATCTCCTTAAAGCTTTTCTATCTACCTCATCATAGAATGCATCCATTTGAAGTAACTTTTTGATATCATAATACTAGGGCTTCTTTTCTTTTTTCTCTTCAACATTCGGACAAAAAGTAGGTCTTTCCTCTACCTTAGTCTTTAGGGGCTTAATTTTTACCTCATCCGTGACTTTCACCATTGATGCTAATGTGGCTAGTCCATCGACAAATTGATTTTGGGTTCTTGAAATGTAAGTAAATAAAATTTTCTAGAATCTTTCAATCAACTTTACTAAATGCTCATGATAAGGTATCAACTTTCCATCCTTTATCTTACATCCCCCTAGAATCTGGAGAATTATAAGAGAAGAATCTCCATACACTTCAAGCTTTTGTATTCCTATGTCTAAGGTCATTTTAAGCCTTAAAATGCAAGCCTCGTATTTTGCTATATTGTTTGTATATGGAAATGCTAACTTGGTTACCATAGGGAAATGGTTACCTTCGGGTGATACCAATACTGCCCCTATTCCACATTCAAACACATTAGTTTCTCCATCAAAATACATTCTCCATTTCGATTTTTCACCACTCAATTCCTTTGCCACCATCACATTTTCATTAGGATACTGGGCTTCCAAACCATCATTGTCATCTTCTAATGGGTATTTTTCGAATTGTTTAACTGCTACCTGCTCTTTGACTTACATATTTGATATCAAACTTTGAGAGCAACATTTGCCACTTTGATATTCTCCCCTCCCAATCAATGTTGGCTTTTTTGTTAAATACCTTAACGGGTCATGTTTTTTCAATAGTCCTACTAAGTAATAGAGAGTGTACTGTCTAAGCCTATACATCACCCATACTAAGGCACAACATGTTCTTTCCATCTCTAAGTATCTCTGTTCACCTTCTTTGAACTTCTTGCTTATGTAATATATAGGATGCTCTTTTCTGCCTATTTCATCTCTCTATACTAGCATACAACCCATTGATTCAGGGAGAATTGTTACGTAGAGAATCAATGGCCATCCCAGTGTATGAGTAACTAGTACTAGCGAATTCACGAGATACTTTTTTATTTTGGCAAATGCTTGCTCACATTCTTTGTCCCATTATATCGCTGCATTCTTCCTCAAGGGTTTCAATAACGGCTTGCATTTATCAATTAGTTGTGATATAAACCGAGCAATATAATTCAACCTCCCCAACAATCCCCAAACTTCTACCGACTACAAAAACCAACAATTTGCTCGAAGTTACTCTAAAGGTGTACTTTTCTGGATTTAGTTTCAGTTGGAACTTTCTCAACCGCTGAAACAATTTTCGCAAAACATTGCCATGATTCTCTTCCTCCTTGGATTTGGCAATCATATCATCTATATAAATTTCGATTTCTTGATTCACCATGTCGTGAAACAAGGTATCCATAGCGCACTGATAAGTTGCCCCAGCATTCTTTAAGTTGAAAGGCATTATATGGTAATAAAAGGTTCCCCAAGTAGAAACGAAGGTGGTCTTGATTTTATCTTCTTCCACCGTCTTGATTTGATTATATCCCGAGAAACCATCCATAAATGAGAAAAGATGATTTCCAGTTGTGTTGTTCGCCAATACATCGATGTGTGGTAAAAGGAAATCATCCTTAGGTGTCGCCTAGTTTAAATTACGAAAGTCCACACATACCTTAATTTTCCCATTTTTCTTCAACATTGGTACCACATTGGCTACCCATTTGAGGTAGTCTGACACTTTTATGAACTTGATTTCTATGGAGTATGTTGAGCCTAAACCGCCTAAGCTTTTGCCTCTTAGGTTTAATATCATCTCTTGTAGATAACTTGTGAACTACAATCGACAAATCTAAAACGGGCATGTCTTCATAGAACCAAGTGAATACATCTAAGTATTCTGATAGTAACCGTGATAACTCTTGCTTTTGATCATCTGCTAAATTACCCCTAATTTTCAAGTTTCGCGAATTCTTTTCTATCCCCAAATTAATCACCATTATTGGTTCATCAATGATCACTTTGCCTTGTTCAAATTGACGCCAACTCTCTTGTATTTCACTTGGGATCTCAATATCATCTTTGATGTTTGACCCAGTAAGGTCGAAGGTGATATTGGTACTTTCATCATTTACAGACACGAGATATGCATTATTTTAATCATTTTTATCAGATTTGAAGAGTAAAGGAAAAGGCCAAGGGTAACAAGTAAATAACAAAGAAGAAGAATCGAAAGAAAGAAAGGAAATAACTTTATTGAATGAATTCAAATTGTTTGAAAGAAAAGGCCTAACTAATCAAACTAACTATGAAATTGAATGCTCCTAATTGATCTAATGTTTCTTTTTTAAAGAGACCTATTAACAGGAATGGAAAACCAATTATATAAGGAAATTGGGCACCAATATCTTTCTCCTTGTATGGACTAATGCTGCATTACTGAGCTAAAGCCTTAAATAAACTAGCTAATTCGAGTTCTTGAATGCAAGCTGGTATTGGGAATGTATGGAGGATGTTTGGAAAATCCATACAAGCATGGTATAGCTAATCTCTCTTCCCTATGGTTTTAGCCTTCATTTCTTGGATTTCTTCCTCAATAGACTCATATCAAAGCTTGAATGTTCCAATCTACTACTTCCGAGTGACCTTGTGTCCCCTATCTTGATACTTTAATCATGCTGACCTCATCGAAAATCTACAACCGTAGTTCCCCCAATTCCTTAATCCCGATATATGAAATGGCTATCTCTTTGTAGATCTCATAGTCTTGCTCACCAAGAATAGTGACTAGTTGTCCATTGGCTATGAATTTCACCTTCTAATGTAGACTAGATAGAATTGTCCTTGTTGAGTGAATCTACAGCCTCCCCAATAGAAGATTAAAGGTTCACAATATATCTAGGACTTGAAATGGAATAGTGAACATTTGTGGATTGATCTCAACCTATAGCCTAATTTCTCCAAGTATCTCCCTCTTTGATTCATCAAAAGCCTTTACTGAAATCAAACTAGGCTTTATCTCAGCCAAATGTACTCCAAGCAAACTTAGTGTCTCCAGTAGACATACATTCAGTGAAGAACCATTATCAATTAATACCCGAGCAACAATTCTCCCTACACACTTGACCACTATGAAGAGGGGTTTTATGTGTCAATCCCCTTCTTCACCTAATTCATTCGATGAGAATGAAATCTGATCTATTGTAAACGCCGAATTGATTACCAGTCCTAACTTTTCAATGGAAATGCCTTCAGGTACTTTAACATCTTTCATAATATTGATTAAGGCTTCTTAGTAAGTATTAGATGACAGCAGTAAGCCTACTAGGGAGATCTGGGTCGATACGTTGGCTAGTTGATCTATAATTTTATATTCACTAGCTTTTATTATCTTCTTGTCAACGCTCTAATCTTTCTCATCCGTATCCTCAAGGATACTTCGAGAAGCCTCTTCCACAATAGTCTTTCTCTTGGCCTCTTTATTCTGGTCATAGATTTGTCTTAAGCAAGTAAGCCCTCCAACCATAGGTGGTAAGGACCTAGTTGTTTGATTCATCATTTGGTAATCCAGAGGGGCTGCTTTGTAATTTTTTAAGGCTATTAGGATATTAAAAGCAATTTTCTTAGGTTTTCCCAATTTTTCAACCTTCTCATTTTTCCCGTAGTACTCAAAAACTAAAGGTTTAGGCTCATCTCCAATCATCCCAACTACTTCAGTTGTCTTCTTAGCTTCTGTAATAAGCTTATTTTCTACCTCAAATTCAGAACGCCATCCAATGGGTGGCTCGTTAACATATATTGCGAATGAACCAGCATAATCAACCAAGTACTCAGATTTGCTTGATGATTCTTCCGAGGTATCAATTGTTAGATCTCCAGCTTCAGACCTTTTTCTAAGCTCCATCTAAGTACATTTCTTTTGTGGTTTCAAAACCATCATAGCCATAACGTCAGCCTTCTTTATCTTCCCATCCTTCAACAATTTATAATTGTTGGTTTTGTCTAAGTTCTATCTCTAAGATTCATATTTTACAAGTGTTCGGCCTACCCTAGATTCTAAGCTACCTCTTTAAGAGTGATAAGTAGATTATCTAGATCGACTTCTAGTTTAGACACTTCAATGATGATCATATTGATTGAGCGTACATGATCTAGTTAAGGATTATTACCCACATTGGGAACGGGAGTTTAATTGAAGTCCAATTGCATTAACTTAGCATCAATAAGATCCTGGATCTTATGTCTGAGTCTCCAGCATTGGTCTATAGAATGTCCTACTTACCCCTAATGATAATTGCAGCAGAGCTTTAGGTTGTAGTCCCTTGGTCTCTGTCCCTCTTTTGGTATTTCAAATGTCAAGAAATTCTCTTTTCTTAATCATGTAAGAACCTGGCTTAGAGGAATGGGGATCCTAGTAAATTGTCTCCTTTATGGGCGGTTATTCTGATCCAGATTCAGTAAAGGATTTGAGTCTCCTGATATGGCTACTGGTGTTGTAGGTTTGATAAGGTTGCTAGTATTGACAACACTCATCGTAGCTTCTTTAGCCTTGTTAGAGAATCTTACAGGATGTATCTTCTTCTCAATTGCTTTAGGATTAGGAAGTCTTCTAGTAGAGACAGCTTCCTCAATTCAGCATCTCGAAGCTACAATCTTTGCAAAGTTAGAGGTAGGATGACTTACTAAGTGTTAGTAGTATGGGCTTCCAAGAGTGTTAATAAAAGAAAAGGTCAGATCCTTTTCTATTAAGCGAGGAGTCACTTTAGTTACCATGCCCCTCCACCTTTGAGCATACTCTTTAAAGCTCTCATTAGCCTTCTTTCGCAAATTTTTCAAATCCTACATAGATGTAGCCACCTCGATATTGAACTTGTATTGGTTGTAGAAAGCCTAAGCTAACTTTTCTCATATATCAATCTCGTTCAAGTCTAGTTGGGCATACCCAGTTAAGGCTAGCCCGATTAAGCTATCTTAGAAAGTTTGAACCATCACCTTATTATACTTCGTGTATTTTCCCATCTTTTTTATATACAACTTGGTGTAAAGCTTTGGGCAGCCAGTCCCATCATACTTCTCAAACTTTGGAACTTTAAACTTTTTTGGGAAGTCATCATCTTCATACGCTGGAAAATTGATCATTCCCATCTACTTAAGCCCATTCACCATTTCTAAGGTTTTCATCTTCTTAGTCAATTTCTTCGTAAACTTCATTTCCATCTCTCTATGTTTTTCCTTGATCTCCTTCCTCTATGTCTCAGCATTGGGGATTGATTCCACGTCTTTGAGTTCAGGAGGAGAGGTCGCATCTACATTCTGATTTAGGTTGACTTGAGATGCTTAGCGATCATTGAGAATTCCAATAGCCTGAGTAAGAGCTTGAATTTGTTTGGCTATCTTGATTATGTTTTCTTCCAGGGTTGTAACACTTGGGTTAGGCTCGGTTTGACTGATGTTTTTACTACCATGAGTTGACATTTTTGCTTTAGAACAAGTGAATATCAAGCTTCGAATAGAGACTGCTCACTTGGGCGCTATCTTCAAAATCCTACGAAGACTTAAGTTTAGACATTTTTGTCAATTAAAATTTTTTCTTTTTTTTCCTTTTGTATTTTGTGTTTTTTGTTTTTTAATTTTCTTTCTATTTTGAAAGGCAACTATCAAAGGAAAAAATAAAAAAAAAATGACCAAAAGACTGCAACAAATAACGACTTTTATTCAGTAAAGCTGCAAATTTAGTAATAATCATAAAATTAAGCCTAAGTGATGGACTAGGAAAAAAAAACTCCAACTAATCTTCCTAAAAAAAAATTAAATCCTATATCTATAAAAGCTGACGGATCTAGCGAAGACAGGCTTTATCAACTTCTCTCATAAGTATTTGAACTATAACGTCTCTTTCTCGAATCTTACTCCCTAAGAACTAGTTTTCTTCTAGCAACCTCTCATTCTCCATTTTTAATTCTTCAATAATCCTTTTGCATTCTTGGAACTAGCTTCAACTCTAGCCCATATGGTGTCTTAGTAAGTCTGCTTAGTAGGTAAAAGGTGTTCTAGCTCTGGCTCATGCTTAAATACGTCTGGAGCTTCATACCGGATCTTTCCAGTCTTCTTTAGTCGATCATAGATAAACTGCTTAGTAGCTCGGTATTCCCTAACTTTGCCCCTCAAAGTTCCTACATTTACTACTTTCTTGACTTCCCTTTACTCCCATAACTTTACAAGTTTTGCTAATCATTTAATCAAGGTAGCGGTGGGTAAGTAAGGATCTTGATAACTCAATGTAACATTTTCTTAAGATTCCTCATATGCTATCTTTTGAAGTGAGCCTAGCTATCTAATGACACAAGCTAAGAAATATCCTGTATAGCTCGTAATACCAATAAGAGGGATCCCTACATAATCGATGCACCTTAGGATAGCTCAAGTATAGTTGCTCCACTTAGCTATCCACATAAAATCCCTTGGTTACATCTTACTTATGACAGTTACTCATCCTTTAAACTAAACTTCTTCTGGTATCTTAAGGTGACAAGCAAAGTCATTAATTAGATTCATATGATCAATTAAGGATGCTCTAAGAAGGTTACTTCCATATCCTTGTATGGAATTAAGAAACCATACAATAAAGATTGTAGGGTTGGCTGTAAAGTACCTATGCCCTTACTTCCTTAAATGAGTGAGTGTCCTAAATTGCTTTGCTAATAATGCTGATATATAGGATTTGCTAGCTAAAAATTGGGTTACTAACTCGACCACCTTATCATAGACTTAACTATACTTGAAGGGGAATAACATTGTGCTAAATACTGCTATAATAAAGGTGTTCACTTGCTTTTCAGCTCATGATTCATGTCCCCTACAAAAGATCTGACGATGTTTCTAGTAAGTGTTTGATCTTGAAAACCACTCTACTAACCTTAAGATGTTGAGACATTTCTTACCCTCTAAAGATAAGAAATGTGCTAAGGCTGCCTTTTTAACTTCCAGCAAAGTCATGAAGGCTTTCTTGGGCTGGACTCTAAGATCTAGAACAGTTATGTTTGCTTTAAGAGGTGGAGTACTAAGTAGTTGAGAGTACTCTTCTAAAGTAAGTGTTAACACAAGTGGGCCAAACTTAAAAGTCGAAGATTCTAGATCCCAATAATAGATTAGGGCTCGAATCAATAGCCATTGAAGTTGGATCCGCATAAAAGATATGATTGGCCCAATCTTCTAGCAAATGTAATCTTGCTTGATGGGCAGAAGCTAATTCAACCGATCTTTCAATATGCCCTCGGCAAAAGAGTACTTTTCAACCTAGACCTCATGGATAGGCTCGAGATTAACACTACCTTGGCTTTCCATATCTATATTACATAAAACATGAAATAACACAATTATTTACAACAAAACTACTAAATTTATGATAAAATTATATATGATATTAATAATTTTGCAGCTCTTTCAAGTCTTTTAAATTACGTAGCCTTTTATTCACTAGGAGACCATAAAAGAACATATATATAATACAGGAAACAAAAATGGTTGCATAGAAACAAACATTAGTATAAAAAAAATCAAATATACATAAAAAAAATAAAATGTAGTATGCTACACACGCATGTAATACAATAGGAGCCGGTAATTAATAAATTATAGGAATTATTATAAACCCGCGGTCAAGAATACACTTATATATAAGTGGATCAAAATAAAAAAATAAAACTCATGGACACTTATATATAAGGGTACTAATTCTTTTAAATTCCCTTGTTGTTTTTTTTTTTTTGAAAAGGAAACCCCAATAGACCACAAATTATCAAATTTTCCTATAATTTAAAAATGACTACCCTTTTTAAAAAAAAATGATGTAGAAAGGTAGGGTCTATGGGTCTCAAGCTCTATAACCTCAAGCATTTCTATAAGGAACACCGAATGGGCTACACTAAAGTATGAATAAGTTCGCCTATTATCATTAAGCGATGGTAGACCTTAGCAACTCGATAGTTACATAATGGCTGCCCATCCTAAGTTCTTAAGGTGGTTTAGGTTTGACTACATTTAAGCACACAAATGATAAAAAATAAAAATAAAAGTTCCCCCTTAAATTCCTCAATAAAGGGCCTATTGGGCCAGACTCTTCTTAGAGACTTGCATCACTAAAACCTAGTTAATGCAATTATATTATAGTATGTATATAAAAAGAAAAAAAAAATAAAAGCCCATTAATTTTTTTTTTTTTTACATGACTAGCCCACTAGGATCCTTAGTAGAGTTATTAATTTTGTTGAGCTCTATTTTGGTTTTCCTTAATTCAATCTATATTAAGCCTAACACATTTAATATAAAATTACTTGACATTAAATCAAAGAAAATTTTTTTTTTTATAAAAATGTTTAGGAAAAAAATATTTAGAAAAAATAAATTGGAGTTGCCAACCAATAAAACTGGTAAAAATCAAATTAGGGTTTTTTGGTAGGAAAACCTTAATTTAGCTACTAATATACAAATATTCTAAAAAAACAACTTTTTTAGAATATTTAACTCGAAAATCTAAGCTTGAAAGCTAACTTATTAAAACTAAGTTATTATGTAAAAAAAAAAAAACTAATGGGCTTTTATTTTTTATAATTTTTCTAAAAATGCCAAAATCTGTAAAGAGATACAAAAATGTAATGAAGATGAATTTCTTAATAATTTTTATTACGAATTTTCAAAAAAATTAATATATTTCTTCTATGGTTGCCTCGGATGTACTTACATATTCACTAGTTGAGATCAAACTAATATAATTACGTTTTTTAGAAAAAGATTTAGAGGGTTGATTCTTTTTTAAAAAATCAAGCCAAATTTACGTCACTTAACGAATTATTATTATTTAAAAAAAATAACCTAAAAAGATCTAATTTCATGAATCTATTTTAAAGAGAACCTAATTGATTAAATCTTTTGAAAAGGCTTCGATTAATATTTTTATTTAAAAAAAAACTATTATGTGCTAAAAATTTATTTTTCTAAACCCTAAATGCAAGAGTTATGTGGATCTATTAAAATATGAAATTTAGATATACATCTTTACCAAAGATATGAACCTTGGAAAAGATATGTATTTATTTACAAAAAAATGCAATTTTGGTTTAAAAGATGTAATTTTCATGAGAAAAGATGTAATTTATGAAAAAGATGTGATTTTTATTTAAAAAAAAATCCAATTTATCTAAAAAAAGAATGCAAATCTATCTAAAAATATGACATATAATCTACGTTAGAATTTATTCAACAACCTCTACTAAGGAATAAAAAATAGTAAAATAATACTAAAAATAACAAAAAAAAAAGTAAAGAAATAAACCAACTTGCCTAATTTACTAAAACAAGTCGAATTTAGGGAAGACAATCATAATGGTCAAGTCGTATGCATAGCGCGTGATTTGATATTGGCGTACAATAGAGTGAAATCAAGTTTGATATTTGGATTGTACACGTGGGTGTTGAATCTACAATTGGACCTTACACTCGATTACGCATGTGATCATGTACAACTACCGAAAGGACATGTATGTGATTAAGGATTGCCATAGAGCTACATAAGGATGTATGTGTGATCACGGATTGGACATGCGGATGTCGTGGGTTGACTGGTGTGTGTTATGACGTGCATAGAGTGAACCTACTGGATTCGGTATGTATGTGGTGAAGCATGGCCTTGGTATGTGTGTTGTGAAGTGCTAGACTCGGATGTGCGTGAGAATGTGGATCAAGGTGTGCTATGGAGTGAAGCTACTAAACGTATGTAATGTGAAGCTCTTGGATGTGTTTGACATGGACGTACATGGAGTTTGTGGATTAGGGCATGAAGTTGGAATTGCGTGTAGGATTGGAAACCTTATACAAGTGTGTTCATGAAGCGTAGTCAAAGGGTGTAAGTTGTTTGTTGCGAGCAAGGGTTGAAAGTGTTTGTGTGTAGAATGTGATGTCTCTTTTTTATTTACAGCCAAAGCCCATTATTTATAAACTAGTAATTTTGAATTTTTTGGATTTTTTTTAATGAGGACTCAATCTTGATAAATCTAATATTCATAAGATACGATAACACTTGATTTAGATTTGTTAATTTCTCGAATAATTCGTTTAAGATTTTATCGAATCCACTTTCCAATTCTAGAAACCCATACTCTATTTAAGCTTTATATCTTGGGCTCGACTTAATCCAATTTGTTTTAAATTGGCTATGACCTTTTAATATAATCTAAAATATACACTATAACCTATTTAATAAATCCTGAGTTTATTTTAATTAGCCTAATATAAATTAAATAAAAATTCACTTTATATTTTACTGACCTATTTTTTTAAAAAATATTTTTTAATGAAGCTCAATTATTTAAAGACTTAGAATTTATTAAATTGAACGTACATCTTTAATCATTTTTTGATTTGACCTTAAACAATTAACTAACTTGACTTGACTTAATACTTAAAAAATTTTCTTTTTTTTTTAATTTTTAATTTTCCTTCAAAAATAATAATTTTTAAAGATGACCCAATAAGTCAAAAAGAAAAGAATCCTAAAATAAAGAGTAGCAAAAATGGGGTGCCTACAAAGGGCTCAAGAAAATGTCGGTCGAACCATTTCTCCTCTGCTTTTCAACCCTTTACACTACTTTAATGACCTCTTCTAATATATAGAATCTCTGTACTTCTTCAATATTCTAAACCTCATATTTGAGTCTAGAAATGAATCTCGACACGATGCAAGCTTTGGATTCATCCACATTTGCTTGGATCATCAACATCTGAAATTCTCTCATATAGTCATCAACAAGTCAGCTCCTTGGCAAAGTTCTCGTAACTTTGTAAACTTGTCCTATAAGTACGGGCACTAATCTCCTTCTCACCAACCTCTTTATCTCTTTATAGGTCTATACACCTCGTCTTCCATCCCTTACATTAGCCACATTCAAATTTTTCCACTACATAGTAGCATATCCAAAAAACTTAAGTGCAGTAAGTTACATTTTAACAGCATTAGTATACCCATAACAGTCAAACACCTTTTCTTCCTTCTCTTCTTATTATAAATATTTATATACATCTCCACTTCCATTGAAGGATAGGATTTGAACCTTAACATTGTCAAGTCCTCAATGAGCTCGGTATCCTTGTCTTGCGCTTGATAATACCCAACCTCTTCTTCTTCTTCTCCATCAGTCTCTATATCTTCCTCATCAATATCCTCTTCTATCTCCTCTAACTCTAATGGTCGTCAAGTAGCTCGGTCTGTAATTCCTCTAACTCGATTGGGTTAAATTGGGCAATTGGCTCGACCGCCTTGGCCATAACATCTTTCTAGAACATTCTCAGGCGGGTTATCATGTAGTACACCCTATGATTGTTGTTTGTTAACTTATATCGCAGTGACAAAACTCTCAACAAGATTAGTGAGCCTATCGAGTTTATTATCAACTAACTTAGAAGTGTTGCTACCATTATGATTACAGCTAACTTGAGTACCACTACTCGAGTCATAATAACACCTTGAACACTCGAATCCAACATGGTATGATACGTTTCCAATAGATTGACAACATAATACACGATAAACACTTCTATTTACTATCCTAAAACTCTACGAGCACACTCTTAATAGCTTTAACACCTAAAACTCACTCAAACACAACAGTACTGCACTTGTTTTGTTTTCGTAATGAAAAATAGAGTATAACAGAGTGCCAATAGGAACTACACTTAATAGCATACAAACCTCCACTTCTCAGCTTACAACTCTAAACTACTTCACCCAAACACACTGAAGCAGCTATGGAAGAAACACAATAGCCACCAACAGCAAATACAAACCAAAACTTTATTGCAACTTCATATACTTCCTCTCGGAACTGTACTCTAATATGAATGAAGCTAATGTATCTCCAAGGTCAAATACACAGAGAAGCACCATAATGAAATGAACCAAAATAAAACAAAAGGAGATTAGCAAATCTGAGTAGCTACCAATTGGATATGACGTATTGACTGATCCTACTCAACTTACAATCCATCGAATATGACTCATCAGTTTGAACTATAGGGTTACTCACCATTACTTCTTGCTAAGAGAATAAATAATAGTTGAAAGGATAAATAAGAACACTAGGGTTGCTCAATAAGGAAACCGATAATATTCAATAATGAGATGATGATGTCTGCGTACAAGAAATGGGGGTCTATATATACTCACCCCATTAGGGTTACAATACATAAATGAAAAGATAAAAAGGGTAATTTACAAATGATGCATGAAACATATTAAAAAAGGATAAAAGAGACAAAGAATATTTAATATGGAAAAGTAAAGAATCATTTTAGAATGTTATACTAGAAGACACATGCTGTATGATAGTTGGAGAATTATGCAATTCGGATAAAGGTGAAGTATAGAGTTTATAGTCAGAGCTGGCTTGATCTAGTTCAGGTTAGAGCTTAATCACTTAAAGATGACTAAATCCCCTTAAGGTAGGGTATCTTGCAGTTTGGCTCGGATAGAAGTTTGAGGTTGGTCTACTTGGACACTATTTGGGTCTTGGTAAGAGCTTAGCGATAAGTATGGCTACTTTGTAGGTGAGCTAATATGCTCAGCAAGTCAGCACATCTGCTTAGCAGCTTTGGAAACTATGTTAGTACGCATGAGAGTTTGATGCTCAGGTTGGCAATAAAGTAAAAAATGGAGATTGGAATAGGAATCCTCATCCTAGATAAGGCTTCGAGCTAGTATCCTCTGTATGAGTCCTTAGAGTCCTCCAGCTTGGCTGCGCATGACTAGTCCGAGGAGTTGATTCTTATCACTTTGTTTCTGCATTGGAGGACATGCTAAGAATAATCAACATTCCTTAGGCAACCTATTACCTCAATGTTGATCCTAGCATACGACTAATGAAGCAAAAGAAGCAATACTGCATGCTAAACTGTTAAGCTACGATATAATAGGAAGTCCAGAAATTGTTATAGGTTAGATTTACAAGGTAGGAGAAATATCTTACATGAGTTGTAAATATCGTCCTAGTAAAAAAGCCTAATGGAAAGTACCACATGTGCATTGATTACACTAACCTAAACAAAGCTTACCTAAGGACTATTTCCCTTTCCCCCACGTCAACCAGCTTATTAACTCTACCTCAGGACATACTCTCCTTAGCTTCATGGATGCCTACTTAGGTTACAATCAAATCCGAATGTTACTTAAGGACGAGGTCTATACCTCATTCATCACAGACTTCAGCACCTACTACTATAAGGTCATTTCCTTCGGTTTAAAGAACATAGGAGCGATGTACTAGAGATTAGTCACCACCATTTTCAAGTTACGAATAGGTAAAAATGTCGAATATATGTAGATGACATGATTTTCAAGAGCAGGGAAAGAAAAGACTATATGGTGTGCCTAGGAGCTTAGTTATCACTAGGACTTACCGAGGTGAATTCGAACTGAAATGAGTCCTTCGAGATATCGAAGAAAATTAGAGAGAAATGGTCCATAATAAAATAAGAGCAACTAACGTGAAGCTGCTTGGAGGATGTGACTCACCAATACATACAACACGACCTAATACCACACTTGATATGACGCATAAGTTGATGTCAAGGTCCACTCGCCACTAATCCTAAGCTACTCAGTAAGATTAGATAAGAGTGTATGAAATATGGACTTGGAGATGGTTGTCTCACAAGAACAGCATATTCAGTATTGACATGTAAGTTATCTTCGGCTTATAAAAGAAAAGGATCATTTATAGTAAGTCTCTAGGGCAGCATTACAAATAATGAAATAACAAGAAAGCATATACAAAAAGGATATTTCTAGTACATACCAAAAAGGGTAAAAAGGACAAAAGACCAAAAATGGAAATGTAGTACAATATCAGACAAGGTGGACAAGTGGCAGTGCAACATTGGTCCCATACAAATATTCTCTGAGCATAGTAGGCGAAAAGGGTCAAAATGTTGCAGCAATAAAGGGTCAGGATGAGAGAGATGGTGGCATGCCGAGAGAAAACTATTCAGCCATTTAAGTGAGTCTCTCGTTACTCGGTAGGAACTTCTCGATAGTGTTTGGTCGAATTACTCGTCACAGTCCATGGCAAGGGAATGGTCGGTATCATCATTACCAAGTATACAAATCAACGTGCAACAATTGAGTGAGTTTAAGGAGTTTAGCCAAATTCCCTTAACGTAAACTTTCTCGTCATCAGTAGATTGCCAAGAGAGAATCTGCCGGGTAAAGGATTGGAGTCCTCGGAACCGTGCATGAGTAATCCGACCATTGGTCGATAGTTCATCGGTTCCCCGAGGTTGTTGAAGATTTACCCTCAAATCTTGGTCTTCGTCATCTTTGGGCACATATAGAGTTAAGTTGGCGATGTTGAATGTAGTAGATACGCCAAGACCTTTGGATAGCTTAATCTCATAGGCATTATCATTAATATGCCTCAGGATCTTGTAAGGGCCATTTGCTCTGGGAGATAGTTTGTCTGTCCTCTTACTAAGAAAGTGTTTCTTACTAAGATGGATCCAGACAAGGTCTCTAGGGGCATAAACAATTTGTTTCCTTCCGCAGCTTCCCACTTGCTTTTGTCAGGCCATAATTTTGTGATAAGGATCGAATCTCTGATATCAATATGATACGGGATCAAAGGATCAATCCAAAAAGAAACAACAGCGGATCTAAAATGAAAGATCAGGAATGGTTATTTAAACGAAAAATGGGTACGAAAAACAAGAAGGTTTTGGTGGTAAATATGAATGTGAATGGATATAACACACCAAGACATATACATAATAAGGGGTTTTGAGCTTGAAATAGAGTTCAATATGACTCATGAACACTAAATGTTACTCAGGGTTCCAAATGAAGGTTAGATATGACTCACTAATCGGTTCAAATGAAAAGGTTCACTACAATCCTAAGAACAAGATTGATAAGAACGCGGGTCAAAGAGTATGATCAACACTCGATAATCCGACAAATACTAACTCAAGTATAGTCTTGCTTAAAAAGAGGAAAGTTTTACTCTGTATATCTATCTGTTTGTCTGTATCTATCTATGTATGTCCATCCTTTGTTAGTACAAATGTTGCTATTTATAGGAAGTCCTAACCCTAGTGGCAATACTGTAAATAAAGTACAAGGCCTTAAACCTTAAAGAATTGGGCATAAATAAAATAAAGGGAAAACATGTACAAGAATACAAAACTATGCATTTTACAAAACTCGACAAGTAGTCACTCGGCATGTCTTAGAAGGAGTAGTATCTGAATTGAATGGGGTTAGCAGTTGGATGTATTATTTTGGGAAGGGGTCTCTGACGTCTTGCATGGCTTGGTTGAGACACCAGAGAGGGCGGCCCATAATTGCCGAGTTCTAGAATTAGTTAGTGCTAGTCTCTGAAGGTCGTACCAAATGGTTCTTTAGTCTTGAGTACTCGGCCCTGTGGTTTCTCGACACCTCAACTGACGACAGAGTTGATGTCGAGTGTTTATTTTCCTTCCCTTCGTCCTTTTGGTTGTAGCTCGACCTTGGCAAGCATTGATAGGCTTCAACTTAGATATGGTCGGAGGCTGATTCTTATCATTACTGCAGGTTTAAAAGGAAGTTGTCCTTGATGTTAAGTATTGAGCATAGGCCAGGATGTTGAATAAACTTCTCTTCCCTTTTCTCTTCACCATGGGTGCTGAGTGTCTCTGGATTTCCTCAATGCTCATGGGGTTCAAGCGATAGCTCTTCCCATTCTTCCGAACGGTATAAGTGTTGAGGAAGTCATCATGGATCACTTTCTAGTCATACTCCTAAGGTCGGCCAAGAAGTAGATTTGCGGCGTTCATAGGCACGACATCAAAATCAATATGATCATTGTATTGTTTGGCCTTGAATGCTATCTGTGCTCTTTTATGCACATAGACCATACCCTTATCATTAAATCATTTTAATCCATTGGGTCGGGGATGTAGGTAGGTCGGCAACAAATAATGTTGCCAGTTCTAAAGTGTACGAATAAGGGCATAGAACTCCTTATCGTAGGCTGAGTAATTTAAGACAGCACCTTGGAGTTTTTCACTAAAGTAAGCAATGGGTTGGCACTCTTGCATAAGGACAACACTAATGCCAACACCAAATGCATCACATTTAACCTCAAAAACCTTCTCGAAATCTGGTAAGGTAAGTATTGGAGCAGACGTCAACTTACACTTCATATCTTCAAAACTCCTTTGAGCCTTTTCTATCCATTTAAACTCAACATTCTTCTTAGTTAATTCAGTCAACAGCGCAGTTATGGAGCTAAAGTTCCAGATAAATCTTTAGTTGAACGAGGCTAAGCTATGGAAGCTCTTGACCTCGGTTGCACTAATTAGCGTAGGCCACTCATTAATAGCTCGGACCTTTTCCTCATCAACTTGAACTCCACTCCTTAAAACGTCATATTCGAGGAATATAACCTCACTTTGATAGTACGCGCATTTCTTTAGGTTGCCGAATTCTCTCTCGACAACCTATTAATGATGAGAAAGTTTACGCTGAAGGAATGTGGCTGAACTTCTTGAGCTCCCCCAATTGTTGTATGTTGATCTGTACACTCAGTAGTGATGATGCCGACCATTCCCTTGCTAAGGACCCTGTATCGAGTAATCTGACCAAACACTGTCGAAAAATTCCTACCAAGTGACGAGAGACTCACTTAAACGGCCAAATGGTTTTCTTTCGGTATGCCACCATCTCTTTCGTCTCGGCCCTTTATTGTCGCAAAATTTTGATCTTTCTCGCCTACTATGCTAAGAGAATATTCGTATGGGACCAATGTTACACTTCCACCTATCCATCTTATTTGACATTGTACTATTTTTCCATTTTTAGTCTTTTTTCCTTTTTACCCTTTTTGGTATGTACTAAGAATCCTCTTTTTGTATATACTTTCTTGTTATTTCATTATTTGTAATGCTACCCTAGAGATTTACGACAAATAGTCCTTTTCTTTTATAAGCCGGAGATAACTTACATGTCAATATTGAATATTCTTTTCTTGTGAGACAATCTTGTCCAAGTTCATATTTCATACACTCTTATCTAATCTTACTGAGTAACTTAGGATTAGTGGCGGGTGGACCTTGACATCAACTTATGCGTCATATCAAGTGTGGTGTTAAGTCGTGTTATGTTCGTTAGTGAGTCACATATTCTGAGCAGTTTCACGTTAGCTGCTCTTGTTTGGTTGTGGATCATTTCCCTTTAATTTTCTTCGATATCTTAAAGGACCCATTTTAGTTCAAATCTGCCTCGATAAGTTCTAGTAATAACTAAGCTCTTAGGCATACCATATATTCTTGGTATCAGAGCTTGAGGTTGAGGTTGAGACCGAGAGCTATGTAGTAATAATCGATTTACTGTTCGAGATACTGTGTGTGATCGTAGCCATCCGTGTAAAGTGTAGTTATTGAAATTTTGCATTAAGAATGTTGAACCCTAGTGTATAGGAAGAGATTCATGATGTCAAAAGTGATGCTTATGGTCATGGTCGAGTGACCCAACAAACACTACGTACTACTAATGAGCAGATACAAGATCTTGTTGATATTGTGGCCAATTTAGCTACATCAGTAAATAAGGTCTTAGAGAATGGACTGCGTAAGAGAGTTGCTAAGTAAGGTTGAGAAATGAGAGATAGGTTAAGGAGGCAGATGAACAAGTGAGCTCTAAAAACCTTTCTAGTGAACCACACACCACTGTAGCGTGCCGACAGAGTCGCGAAGAGAAAGTTACAGTTAGATGAAGTGGAAGAGTACAAAGAAGAAGAAGACCAGTATGTTGGGCTTGATGAGCGAGAGTTTAGAATGCCAAAAGGTACCAAACATCTTAAGGTAGAGATTTTGAACTTTAACGGGTTCGGTAGTGTTGATGACTACCTGGACTAGGAAGAGAAGATCAAAAAGATATTTGACTTTTATGATTATGAAGATGCTGTCTACATTAGAGTAGCCGTGTTAGAATTTTCTAGGTATGTGGTAATGTGGTGGAAGAAGCTACAAAATGTTCGCCTGAGGTCCCAACGCAAGGTTCGAACATGGAATGAGATGAAGAGAGTTCTGATGAATAGGTTCATTCTCAAATACTACGAATAGGACACTTTTCGATGACTCTAAGACTTGAAGCAAGGTAACAGATCTATAGACGACTATGTCTGAGAATTTTAGTTGCTCATGATACAATGTGATGTTGACGAGCCTAAGACCCGAACTATTGTATGGTTCATCTTGGGACTCTAAGCTGAGATTGGTCATGTTGTGAAATTACAAAGCCTCACAACTTTGGATGAAACCATCCGTATAGCCTAGAGAGTTAAGAGGCAACGGCGGAACCAAGTTGGCCAAATGCCGAGTAACCGAACCATGATGCCAAATAAGACTGGCCTACCGAGTAGACCAGGGAATGATAGGGTGTCAAACAGTTCCGAGGTAGAACGTCGAGGTCACATGTTGAGCCGAGCAAACGAGGGCCGAAGTAAGATCAAGACCGAGGAACCTGAGATCCGAAGAGACCAGGGTTAGAGTTCAGCGAGGAAAACCTGAGAAATTAAATGTTTTAAATGCCTTAGCTATGGATACATGGCTAGTCAATGTCCAAACTGTCGAGTCACGGCCATAAAGGGAGATAAGCCCCAGTTTGAAGTAGAAAGTGCAAGTGAAGGAGAGGAAGAAGTGGCAACCGAGTGGATGCTGGAAGAATTTAAGGAAGATCAGGAGGTCGAGATACCCCCTGAGGGTGGGGCTAAGTATTGCTTTGTTGTTCGACGATCTCTTAATACTTTTATGGCTAATGAAAATGAGCAAAGTGAGAACCTATTTCATACGAATTGCCGGGTGAATGGCAAGCTATGCGTCATGGTTATTGATGGAGGGAGCTGTACCAGCGTTATCATACAAGAGGTAGTTAAAGCCATGAAACTGCTGACTATTACATACCCCAAGCAGTATAAGATTCCTTGTCTGAACGAGAAAGGGGGATTACACGTTTTCGAGCAAGTTAGAGTACCGATTACTATTGGTGATAGGTATAGGGATTAGGTGATGTGTAATGTCCTCCTCATGTGTGCATCTCACATATTACTCGGCCGACTGTGGCTATTTGACTTGAGAGTGTTACATGATGGGTATAAAAATACCTATATGTTTCAAAAGGATGAGAAGATAGTTGTATTGATGCTTATGAGTCCTTAGGAAGTGCAAGAAGCCTAAGAAAAGGTTGCTAGATCTCTGCAGCGGAAGTCCTTGGTGATTTCTCGAGCTCAGTTTACACAAGAGGTTAAGGTCGAAGACTATGTACTCCTCTTGGTCAGGAGACTCTTAGAGGTTAGAGAGGCCAAGAACTTACCTATTGAAGTGTAGCAGCTACTTCAGGAATTTGCTTACCTCTTCCCTACCAAGATGCCAAAAGGATTACCTCCCTTGAGAGGAATTGAGCATTGCATTGATCTTCAACCTGGAGCAGCCCTATCGAATCGACCTGCCTATAGACTCAATCTTGAATAGGCAGCCTAGTTGAAAAGGTAAGTTGATGACTTGGTAGATCATAGATATGTCCGTGAGAGCATGAGCTCATTTACCATCCCGGCCATGCTAATACAAAAGAAAGATGGATCATGGAGGATATGCATTGACAACCATGCCATCAATAAGATTATTGTCACGCCCGGAAGCGGCAGAGTCGTAACAGCCCCGCCGTGTAAACCACCCTAAGATAGAAGTTGGCCTCACAACCGCTATCCTAGACCTGATCTACATAAGGCGTCCACAACTAACCCGCTTTGAAGTAGACAATTTGTAATTTAAATAAATCATTTATCTAAGAAAGTGAGGAAATATATATATGCTATAATTCAGCTATTGTAATTAAGGTTTACAATATTTCTCCGTAATATATTTCCTAGTTGTTACATTATTCAAAATGAAAAGTAATTCTAAAATAAAAACTTAAACCTTAAAATATGTGTTTATTCTTCACATGTTTTTCCTCACTCCCCAGGATCCAGCAATTGCTAGCTTCTGAGTAATTGGTTGCCACTTCTTAGCCAGCACCTGCACGACGTGTATAGGGATGTGAGCAACCACAGCTCAGTAAGTAGGGACGGAGGACTTAAAACTATACCATACACACAACAAGGTTTTCAATCACTTATTAAGTGCAATGCATGTGCAATCAAATGCCATCGCACGACGTTGTCCGGCCCGTCGTGAGATTAGAGAAATTGCGCCCGCTCTAATCCGGGTTGAGGAGTTACCGTTAATGCAACAGCTCACGACCAAACCCAGGCTTGTGTAATGGAGACCTTGCTCCTCCCGCGACTACCTTCGAACCACTGTCTTCACCCCCGCCGCGACCTCCTCTCCTGTCACTTAGTTCGACTGAGGATGAAGAAGGGACCATTTTGCAATCCTACGCTATCCCTTCCGAAGGGGTCGGTATTTGGCCGGAGAGTCCTAAATCCCCTAACGGGTTGCCATGCATGTTCGATTATGATTACTGGTCGTACATTTGATTAAGCCCAATTTAGAGCGATCAATCATTACATACAATTCATACAATATGTGCTAAAGTAGCAAACAGAATCATAGCATCACCCATAATCAAGCACATGCACGCATTCAACTATCTAACAAGCACAACCAAGCATAATCTTAAGCCTCCAAAATACAGCATTATATTAATCCCAACTTACCTCGACTCTTCGCTCGCTCACTCGAGGTCCGATTTGCTCAAGCCATCGCCGGTTATCCCTATAACACGAACGTAGTTTCAGCTTTTCATATAATTGTTATAGGTTCGTTTTATCCTATAATGCTTCTTGTTAGGTTTTGTTTAAGGTTTAATATGCCCAATTATCTAGGTATTAAGTCTTTTACAATTATTCTAGGTTTGGGGTTATGTTCAGGTTCGGTTTTCGCATCGATTTCTAAACCAGGTTTTTAGTTCGATTTTTAAGTAGTGTTTTATATTCCAACCTTAGAAATTAGTTTCAACCCATAATGTGAAATTAATCACATTATTTCCCGATAACCTAAATACCTTCATTACCCTTTGTCAGTGTTTATTTTACTCGGTACACTTAAATCCATATCAGTGTACCGAATTCACTCCTAATGTGACAAATTTTTACATTTTTCATATAATTCCATAAATTCAAGTTTCCTATCAGATTTATTGTGCATTTTTATTATTCTCAAAATATCAATTTTTATTATAATATTTTCTATTTATTATATTTTCAATAATTACACATTATGCATTATTGCATATTATGCACATAATGCATTTCTAATATTTCTATTACCCTAATTACCATCTCTAAACACCAATTATTATTTCAAAATGTCTAAATCCATCCTAAATCAGATTTTACTCCAAATTTCCCTAATTTACAAAATTAACTATTTTTTTTCCTATTACTCATTTATTACATAATTAACCTAATAATTACATCTAACACCCTAAATGCTATAAGTATCATAATCCATCAGATCTTAACACCCTAAAACATCTACTTATTCACTAAGTCAGAAATTAATAATTTAATTACTTAATTAATCCTAAATTACCCATTTTATGCCTCATTTTAGGACCTAAAAATTATCTAAAAATTTCAAAAATTAATTTTTGAAAAAGGGCTTCATAGCACTGTTCTATATCATCTGAGTAATCTACACAAAAATTTTGGGCTTGAAACTACACTCCTAAGGTCATTTATTTCTAAATCGAAATGTGCTCAGTTTTGCATGATTTCTTAGGGGGCATATATTACGGGATATAATTTCATCAAAATAATATTTTTTCTACAAACTACATACAGAAATATCCTAGAATAACAAAATTCATAATTTTCTAATTATATTTACTATTTTTACAAAAATTTACAAGATTCGGGCTGGAAATCGGACTCACCGATTTGGGTGGCTCCGGCCACCGCGGGCTGCCGTGGCCTTGTCGGCCGGCCTGGGCGCTACCACACCGTGTGGTGGTGGTGGCCGTCCACTTCCAGCTCCTCGTCTGGTGTGGGTTCCTTTTAAAACCCTTAATTGCACAGTTTTTCTTATTTTTTTTATTTTCTGGATTTTCTCTCGAATTTTCAACTCTCTCTAATTTTCTCTGATTTTTATCTGTCCAAATGTGCTCCGTAATTTTTCCTGCTATTTATAGGGCTTTATGGAATTTATTGTGCATTAAATGGGACAAGACAATTGCCTTATCCCTTGATTTTTGGCTTTTATGTTGTCTTAATTTAATTGGCCGAATTTTTTCTTATTTTTCCCAGCTGCCACGACCCAATTCTGGATGATTCATGATTTTTCCTGATTTTTCTTGATTTTTCCTTAATTAATTATGAATTTTCTTTAAGCATTTAGTATTATTTTAGCGCATTTAGTATTATTTTAGCACATTTCGCGTATTTTAAGTAATTACGCGTATTTATACTTACATGTATATTCATATATAGTACAAATAAATATTCTTAAATATTATTTTGGTCATTCTAAAATTTTTAGTATACATATAATTTGTCTCTAATAATTTATTAGTTATTATATTACACTTTTTGCCTTTTTGGTAATTAGCAGTTATTATGCTTAAAATTTGAAAATTTTATAGTCTCCTATTTTACTACTTATTTTCTTAAATTTAAGTTTACAGGGTCATTTTTACTGATATCTTGTTAAATAGTTTATAATTTGGGTTTGATCGGATCTTTTAACCGACCGCCCTAAACCTTGAGTTCTAAGTTCAATCCTACGGTTACTTGGCTGAACTTTGGGGCTTACAATTACTATTAAGTATCGATACCCGATCCTACGATTGGATGACATGCTTGATGAGTTGCATGGCGCATGTATCTTTTCAAAGATAGATCTAAAGAGTAACTATCATCAAATACGAATGAGACAGAAGATTAATGAAAAACCCCTTTTGAAGTCTTTTCTCTCGGAAAGCTCTCTTTCTCTCTCCCTTACCAACTCTTATCAATTCCTTTAGCAAAAAAAGTAGCGGGCAACGTTATCACTCAGACTAGTGCATTACATCAAGCAAATCTTAGGCCTATGTAGAATCTAGCCAGTGCGTCATATTCGGTTAGGTGGCTCATGGATTCACTAAAACCCTCATTAAACCCACTCTATCTTTCGTTCCTTCGGTAGGATCGGACCTACCTCGATGGCTAGATGACCAGCCTTGTTTGTCTTTGGCTTAGTCCGTACTACCATATAAGACCAATGAGAGACATTCGAAACTCTTCACCACTACCAGATGAAGCTCGACCTCCAAAAATGTGTTTTTAGGGTCGCATCTAGAAAATTTCTTGGCTTCATGGCCACCAAATGAGGAATTGAGGCTAATTAAGATAAGATCCAAGCAATTAGTGACATGATAGCCCCGAAAACAATAAAAGAGCTTCAACGCCTGATAAAAAGAGTTGCTACCTTAAACCGTTTTGTATCCCGAAGCATTGACAAGTGCTCGAAATTCTTTGAGCTCCTGAAGAGCCCTTCTAAGTTCCGATGGACAACTTAATGTCAACAAGCATTTGATAATCTAAAGAAGCCCCTCAAGAACCTATCAGTACTCTTGAAACCCATCTTTAGTGAAGAATTATATTTCTACCTCGCCATTAGTGAAAGAGCATTGTCTTCAGTTCTTGTCTAAACAGATAGACGAGAATACAAGCAAGTGTATTATGTTAGCCATATCCTCCAAGGGTCTGAAACTAGATAAACTAAGATTGAGAAATCCACCTTCGTAGTAGTCATCATTGTATGAAAGCTCAAGCCATATTTCTAAACCTACCCTATTATTGTGCTAACTAATCAGTCCTTCCGAGCTATCTTATAGAAGTCCAATGCTTCCTATAGGATGGTGAAGTATTCCCTCAAGTTAAACGCTTATGGTGTCCAGTATAGACCAAGAAAAGCAAGCAAGGCCGCCATGTTGATGGCTCCTCTACTTAAGAGTGGGGTCATCATAACACAGTATAAGGCTTGTATGAAACAAAGGTACTATACGCATTAAAATTCAATTTCCTAGCGAACAATAATGAGGTAGAATATAAGGCGCTCATTACTAAGTTAAAGATAGCTAAAGACATCAGAACCGAGAGGTTAGACATCCACTTAGACATTATGTTAGTGGTCCAACAAGTAAAGGGAGAGTATGAGACCAAAGGGAAAACAATGATTAAATATTTACAAGCAATATAGGAGAACTCAAAAGTGGATAAGCTTTCTAAGCTAGCCTCATCCATTGTCCCTATGCAATACGATGGTGATAAACCACTCTTCATATAGTACCTCCTTGAATGTACCATAGAAGGATGAAAACAAGAGGTCCTCAAAGTTCGACTGGTAGATTCTTAACCCTGCTGGATGGACTCTATAATTGAGTACTTCAAAACTAGAACATTGCTTGAGGGTTGAACAACAAAGAGGCTAGCCTATGCCTCTACCAGTTATACACTCATCGATGCCATATCATACCGACGTGATTAGAGCATGCTACTCCTTTAGTGCCTTAAACCTGAGGAAGGCATCTATGCTCTAGAAGAACTCCATGCTAGAGTATGTAGCAACTACGTCCAATCTCAAGCCTTGTACATAGCTGACAATGAAAGAAGATGCCAAAGCCTTAGTCCAAAAATGCCACTAGTGTTAGAAACATACCCCAATCTCTCATAAATTGAGCTCTAACTTTCACCCTATGACGAGCCTATGGCCTTTCGCCCAATGGGGATTAGACATGCTTGGTTCTTTCCCAAAAGCATCTGGAGGTCGGCAATTATTCTAGTAGCAGTCAACTACTTTACTAAGTAGGTGGAAGCCTAAGTAGTGGCTACTATCATAGCTTAAGCTAGAAAAGGTTTTGTCCCCATGCACATCCTTTCCCAATTTGGGGTACCCTATGCATTGATCACTAATAATGGCTGCTAATTCAATAATAACAAGTTTAGAGTTTCATGAGAAACATAGCATAAGGCTCCATTACCCCCAATCGCTTACCTCCAAACCAACTACTAAGTGGAGGTGATCAATAAGATTGTCTTCAGTAGCCTGAAGAAAAGGGTAGAGCAAGTCAAAGGTGGATAGGTAGATGAGTTCCCTAACATATATGGGGTATCACACTACTCATAGAACCTCTACAGGAGAAACCCCTTTTCACCTCACCTTCAGATCGAAAGCTATCTTCTCTATCTAGCTTAAGTTGCACATGAGAAGGATTCAAAACTTTGATGTAAATACCAATCATATGGCCTTCCAATCAAGCCTTAATACCATCATGAAAGTAGCAACATCGTGTGTACCCAAATAGCGGCTTATCAGTAACGAATGGCTAGATATTTCAACAAGAAAGTGAAACACAAAGTCTTCTATCCTGGAGGAGATTAGAGGCCACTGGCTCACGTAAAGGACAAGGCAAGCCCCCCCCTAATTGGGAAGACCTTATACATGTAAAAGAAGACGTAGGCAAGGGGGCATATAAACTAGAAACCTTTGATAGGCAAGCCATCCCTAGGGATTGGAATGTAGATAACCTGAAGCTTTATTTTGTCTAAGTTTTGTAATGTGTTCACAATGTATATAACTGCTACTATGATTAATGAAATAATGAGTTCGTTACACTTGTCTTATTTTTCTTTACTGATGGCTCACACCACCTACCCCTATCCTTAAGTCAATTTTCATCCTCGAACATATACGCCCTAAGTTAGTTCATACACTAACACCGTGAGTGACCACTTACGTTAGTCTTCATTGCACTCTCATCCTCAAGTCAATTTTCATCCTTGAAGAACACATCCTAGGTCAGTATCTACACTAGCAATAAAGGGACCAAGGCCTTGACTACTGTTGAAGGCAAGCCATCATAACGAAGTCTAAGCAACGATACAATCTTCGAAACCAAGGATATATACATATTGCTCAATTAGACTGGCTTACTCAATCCCTTACATGTACCCTCCCAATGACCTTCATTGCTAAGGGCTATGTGTCTTCATAATTACTACTACAGCTACGAAGTGAGAAATTTCAACTTAACAGGCTAAAAAGTAAGAGGAAAGAAAAGAGCAGGTCAAACAAGAATAGCACTTGAGTAAGTATAAGGAGAACAAAAATTTTATTAAAAGGCCTTAGGGGTTGACATCTCGACCCCAAGTACATGCAGAATTAAAATGAAGATTACTAGAACAGAGGTATGAAGCCCATTCTTAATCTACTACTGGGCACTAGTTCTTGACGTTTACTCTTAACTTCTACTTAGTTGCCTGTATGAGACTCTTATTCGGGATGAACTACTCTCAACTTCAACTCAACTCACAACCTCCATTGGGGGAAACATGACTACATCCCTAGGCTTCAACTAAGCTGATAGCCGTAGTCCTACAGCCTTGGTAGCCTTAAGAGCAAGCCTAACTCCACCTAAGTAAGCTAACCATCCATAGAGTGACTTAAGGGGGGGTTATACAAGCTGAGTCTCTTAACCCTCTTTGAATCATGCTTCAAGTAAGACTAAGGGCTTGAAATTGTCCCACCAAGCTACTTTGGGTTGCCTTGGTTGAAAAAACTTAGGTAGGGAAAGAGGCCTCATTTGTCATCGTAATCACTATAGAGTCCTTGCCTACATGAGAACTTAAGAGGCAGCACCTCAAGGCTTTGCTGCAACCATAAGCAGATGAGCACCTACCATAGTAAAGCCACCCCAATAAGTGATGGATGGACACCTGAGGTCTTGCCTTAGCATGGATGTTCTTGGCTTAGGTGAAGACTTGATTGAGAGGCTTATGTATACCTCTTAGTCATTACTTAGGGATTACCCCCCATAATTGGGTAACCCTCTACACCTCACAATCACCACTCGATCGAGGATACAAAAGAGCCAAGGCCTTCCTCTCAAGTTCATATACCTTTTCTCTCAATTTGATCATCTTTGACTTGCTCATGTTAAGACAAAAAAAAGAATAGCACCTTTCAATTGAAAAATGTTTAAGTGTGTCTGAAGTGGGGAACAAATGACCCGTGCGCCCTTTATATAGGGGGGCTAAAATAAGCCTAGCCATCCATGTAACCCCATACCCAATGGCCTAGATTCGTGGGTAACTCAACTAACCCACTGGCGAAATTCAATGCACTGTATAAGCATTAAATGCCTTATAAAAAGCACACTGCCTAAGGCTGTACAACTATCAAGCATACTTCTTATCCGAGGTACACCCTACTTAGGGAAATGTAAGACATCTAAGCCAACACACTAACCGACAAAATGTCCATTCAAGCCCACCCGAAGGTTGCACCTAACTGCCTAATTGTGAAGAGTATGCATAAATTGTGCTCATATTACCCTAAAACAAGCAGGGCAAAAGACTTTGACAAATAAAATCAGATAAGCTACTGCCCACATTGCTTGGCATGCACCATAGATGAGCAATTTAAGGGACTTTTAAAAATAGGGTAACAAAAATCTAGAACTTAGTAAGGAGAACAACAACATGATAAGGAAAGACGAAATAGCAAAAAAGGAGAGTAGAACAAGGACAAGCTAAGCATGAGAACAATTTCATTAATTGAGTTGGTCATTTACATCAAAAAGGTAAGAGAACAACATACCAATCCCCCCAAAGCAAAAGAAATAGGCATTCTGCCCTAACTACGTACAAGACTTAAATAAAAACAGAGAACAAAAGCAAGGCCACCTTAGTCTAGTCTACAACCAAATTCTCTTCCTCCTCCTGGCTAACCTCCTTTTCCCTATCCTTGTCTCCACCATCATTGGAGCTCTCCTAAGTAGTGTCCTTAGTAGAAGCCTCCCCTCCCCCATTAGTAGCAACCTTCTGGTCATCCATCCAAGCTAAGAAAGTTAAGTGCACCTTTGGCATCTACTTACAGCCTTGATTCCAAGCCTCTAGGGTAACTATAAAGCCAATGGTAGTGATGGCATCCTCGACCACAAGGTCATTCAAAGTCCTTAAGAACAGCTATCGCTTCGCTCCATTTAAGAGGCCCTTTTCCTGGAGCAACTTTGCTTCCCTATGAGTAACCTTCGCTCGAGCCCCTTCTAGCCCCTTCTCCTTGCCCATGAGCTTAGCCCACAACTTATCCACTTCTTCCTTAGAAGCTCTGGCAGTAGCTTTGGTCCTTTAGATCGGCCTCCAACTTCCTAGCCTACTCCTTGAGCCTTTGGTGTTGCTGCTTCGAATCATTATACGTAGTCAATAGATCACCATGCTGCCTTTTCTCTTCCTTTAGTGTAGTATGAAGCCTCTCCACCTCAGCCCTCACCAAGCTCCATTTAGATTGCTGGTACCTATGATTATGTATGAACATATAGTGTAGCACGTCATATAGTTGTAAAAAGGATAAGGGTAAAAGTAAAGTTAGCTGAGCACTCCAAAACACTTAGACAAAAACAATAATAACTTACCTTATCATGCCTTCAGAGTATCTTTGCCAAGGCCTCAACATCATTCTTCCCAGCAAACAATTGCCCAAACCTAGTTTCGAGCTCAGTCATCCGAAAGACAAGAAAAGCAGTACGATCCATGGATTTCTTGGGCTCTTATTGTACCATAGGCTCCTTTCCCTAAGCCACCATACGAGAGGCCACCTTGTCATTAGATGTCAATCGTCCGAACACTATCATCTTATGGGGTTGCCTTAAAATCCCCTTTCTATTCCCCCTTGCTAGCCCCACCCTATAGTACTGGCCCATGGTGCCTCATAAGGTCTACACTTAAGCCAGTAGGCTCAATCTCCTCAACCTCTTACAGCACCTCCCCAACAACCCTATTGTCCTTATCATTGGACACAACAACAATACAGCTTGGGCCTACCCTAACACTTGGGAAAACAGTAGCACTAATCGGAATAGCCTCGACTACATTCCTAACCTCCCTGGGAATTCACTACCTGGTTGACTTCTTCTTCTTACTCTTCTTAGAGTGTGGTTGTAAGCTTCCCCCCTCTCTTTCCACAGCTACCTGCTTCCTCTTCTTCCCTACCTCCACTGCTTCCTCTATGTGTGTAGCTTTTGCTTGATTTTCTTAGAGGCTACTTATGTAGCTACATGCATGAACAAAAACTTACTACAAATCAAAGAAACGAGAACTACTCACTAAGCTGAGGATAAGCAAACCCAACTTCCCCCATTACAATGACGGTGCAATACTGTAAATACCCAATCGCTCCCCCTGGGCAAGAGTTAGGGGATACCTATCTTTATCTTGTACAAAGGCTTGCCATTGGTATACATCTGAATAGTAGCCAAGGGACAAAGTCGTTTCTAGTTGTGAGGCCTAGCACCTCCTCCTTAGCTTAACCATCCTTGGCCCCCATATGATCGATTGGTGTCGCTTAGATAAGTACCATCCAAGCTGTTAGGAAGTTCAACCTCTCAGACATTTAGATGTAGAAAAAGTCTTCCTTCCAACAATCCACCTTATTTGAAAGACCATTAAACACTTTTAATGCCTCGCCTTAGTTAGCAATATACACCTAACCATTAGGGCCCCTCTTTACTTGGAATAGGGACCTAAATAGACAAACTATCAGCTTTCAAAGTATCCACCAACAAATTGTCTCAAACCTGAGTAGTTACGCCTAAATGTTTGCATGCAAAGAGCTTGGAGCATTTCTAAAGTAATTAAATACTCCAATGAAAAATTTAGAGAATGGCAACCGTAGTCCTAACTCAAATGGCTTCACGTACATATAAAATGATAGCTTGTTACCTATCTCGAAGGCCCCTTTACTACTCATTGGCAACTCTACTTACCAACCAAGCAGGTTCCTTACTACCCGATTCACCAACTTCAGCTTTGCCTCATTTTCCATGAAATGCATCCAAAAAAATGCATTTGTGTTGGAGTTTGTAATGCACAATAGCTCCTCCAGCTCATCTCCCTCATTATTTGAGACATATTCATCCCAAGGCATCTCAACAGCCTAAGCCCTCCTCTCCTCCCAGCCTAACAGGACCTACCATTCATCATCGCTTATCACCACTACCGTCGTTTATTAGAGGAGGAGGGAGTAAGGTTTTCACCCCCTTTACGAACTATCTCTTTGTAGTTCTCGTCGACTTCTCTTGATATTGAAGCACTCGAGTACTTACCTTGAGGATTATAAGTTCCCTCACCAACCATTATAGTTATGTAAGAACAAGGAAATACGTTAGAAAAGCTAGAAGTATGCTCTCCAATGTACTCCCCAAAATGAATTTCAATAAAGTCTCCTCTTAATTTTAGAGCAAAAGTGAAGAATGAGATCCCCAAGCCTCCTTTATATAGACAAGCCTAAGGTAAGATGAAAGGTTTTCCTCACTACTGAATCATGTAATAACTTTAAGGACATGTACTATATCCCAGTTGTCCACTGGCCTCAATCCACCAACCAATGGCTTGGATTAACTCACTTACTCAAATTGCTAACATGGCTACGTATGCTGGTAACCCATGTACGCAGTATTTTCCAAGAGATCATCAATGCACTTCACTCCTCCCAAAGAGCTATCATTGCATCTCAAGCAACCCAACAACTAAATCAATTACGCCCCAAAGTCACTACAAATCAAGATCATCCCTATCAAACATCACCTTACTTAATGGCCAATACAAGTACCCCACTTGAAACAAAACCCTAGTTACCTTTTGCCTACGCACCTAGCAAACCTACTCTCCTCGTATACTCTATGTTGAGAAGATTGGGTGGGGAAGGCAAGTATTAATACTTAGTTTTGGCTCATCTCAAGGCCCAATCTTAATAGAAGCCCCACCCCCTCCCCCCCTCCCCCCCCAAATAGCCTGATAACCCTAGAAGGTTAGGCTTAAGCACTAATCTCACATGAGAGCATGCTAAGGACAATGCCTATAAGCACTCAATCTCTAAGCGTTTGCCTCCCAAGTGCATTATCGATCCCCTTAGTGAGCCCAAGCTAACGAGGTCCTTTCTTTCCCTAGACTTAAGCACACCTTACAAGGACTCCTCACCTCAGTGAGCTCTCCTCGGTCTGACCCACAGCCTCCAACTCGTCCAAAATGTCTCCTTCACTCCTTCAACAATGTTTATCTTTAGTAGCCATTCTCCTACTCAATGCATTAACTATGCCTTGACATCTGTAGTTTAATTAGGACACCTAACATACTTTGAAGATGTCAGAGCCTTAGGTTACAAACATGGCTACCAACATAGTCATTAATGAGAATCAAGCTACGGAGCCTTTGACCCATAGCCGGGTTTGAAGACTAGAGGGGTTGGTATGATAAATCCTTATATTCTAACCAACCCCTATCAAGGCCAAGTACCTCCTTACTTAGTCACCTCTAATGTCGTACCATATGACCACCTATTGTTGTATGGTATGTCGAGTTAATGATTACTCTCTATTGTTATGTCGAGTTAATGATTACTCTCTATTGTTGAGTCAACCAATTACTTGGTTTCTTCCTTGTTAAGAAGCCGAGAAAGGAAGCTGGACTGACTAGGCCATCTCTACTTGGACAAGATTGATCTCAAGTCCAGCTACCATCAAATCCACATGAAGCCAAGAGATGAGTGGAAGACTGCATTCAAAACTTGACATGGGCTTTATGAGTGGATGGTCATGCCCTTCGGCTTGTCGAATGCCCCGAGCAGCTTCATGAGGCTTATGAACCATGTGCTAAGATATCTCATCGGGAAGTGTGTCGTAGTGTACTTTGACGATATCCTGATCTATAGTGCCGACATGCCAAGTCACTATGAACACATTAGAGCAGTCTTAGATATTCTCAGCACCAAGAGATTATTCGATAACCTAAAGAAATGTTGTTTTTGCCAGCAAGAAGTGGCATTCTTGAGCTATGTAGTCAGTAGAGAAGGCTTGTGAGTCGATGATGAGAAGATCGGAGCAATTTTTGAATAGCTGACCCCTGCTACTTGTGCCGACGTGAGAAGTTTCCATGGATTGGCTTTGTTTTACCGAATGTTCATCAAGAACTTTAGTACCCTCACTACACTACTTACTAAATTAATGAGGAAAAACACCAACTTTCAATGGGGAGAAAGGGAGGAGAGGAGTTTCGCCAAGGTAAAGGAGAAGTTGACTTCCGCCCTAGTGTTAATACTCCCTAACTTCGACAAAATTTTTAAGCTAGAATGCGACGCATTAGGCATTGGAATAGGGGTTGTCTTGATGCAGAAAGGACAACTAATTGCCTTCCATAGTGAGAAGCTCTGAGGACCCTAGTTAAATTACTCCAGATATGACAAAGAACTCTTGGCACTAATCCTAGCACTGCATGTGTGGCAACATTATCTATTGTCGAGAGAATTTTTCATATATACTGATCATGAGTCACTACGGTACCTCCGAAGTCAAACCAAACTGTCTAAGTGGTAGGCGAGATGGTTTAAATTCTTGAAGGATTCAATTTTGTGATCAAATACAAGCAAGGAAAGAGCAACGTAGTTGTAGATGCTCTATCAAGGAGGCATGCGTTCTTATCAGAACTGCAAACCAGACTATTTGGTTTTGCAAATATCAAAGAACAGTACTCTAAGGATCTACACTTTAGGCCAATAATTTCGAGATGCATGGATGGGAGAATAGCGGACAAGTATTATGTGCAGGATGGCTATCTGTTCCAAGGAGGAAAACTGTACGTGTCGACTTGTTCCCTACAGGAATTATTAATTAGGAAAGCCCACGACGGAGGACTCTTCGAACATTTTGGAGAGAAAAGGACTTGTGAACTAGTGAATGACCGATTCTTTTGGCCGAGAATGCAAAGAGATGTACACTGAATGGTTAAAAGCTGTGCTACCTGCAAAAAGGCCAAGTGCCGAGTTGAATAAGGGAAGGCGATGCCCCTACCTATTCCGACGAGGCCATGGACTGAACTAAGTATGGACTTTGTTCTTGAACTGCCAATAACTACCCGAGGAAAAGATTCTATGATGGTCATTGTAGATTGGTTCAGTAAAATGGCATACTTTGTGTCCTGCACCAAAACTAACGACGCTTCGGCTATTGCTTCTCTTTTCTTATAGGAGATTATGTGGATACACGGCGTACTGAAGAGTGTAGTCTTCGACAGAGACCCAAAGTTCTTAAGTCATTTCTAGAGAACTCTGTGGCATTGGTTGGGAACCAAATTACTCTTCAATACCTCTTGTCACCCCTAAACTGATGGCTAAGTAGAGGTGGTTAATCGTACTTTGGGTTTATTGCTTCGAGTTGCAGTCAGTAAGAACCTGGTTAATTAGGACGTCTGCCTGTCGGTGTTCGAGTTTGCTTTCAACCGAACCATACATAACACCACTAAGCAGACCTACTTCAAAGTGGTTTATGGATTCAATCCCAAGTTACCCCTCGACCATACCCCTATGCCCGTACCCGTACAAGAGGACCTCGATGCTTCGGCTAAGGCACAATCCTTTCAGCACATCTATGATAAGGTCACTTGGTATATCGACTAGGCCGCTAAAAGAATGTGTGAAAAGATTAAGGATCGGTCGGCAAAACAATTTTAGTTGGGAGACTTGGTATGGCTACCCTATTAGCTCCTTAGTGCATATCCCATATCAGTAGCAAGTACAGACAAACCTAAGCTACCATGTATCCTAAGTAGTTGTTCTCTTTGCACTATATAGTGTAAGGAGTCAACAAGTAACAAATCTTGCATCTTTGATACTTTACACAACTCTCACCAAGAAAACCGTATTTAAGCACTTTCCATCAAGACTCAATATGCTCGAGTAGCTCCTTAATTCCCTTTCTCTGATTCCTCCTTCCTAACTTATGCATTAGAAGGCCTTAGTGGATACATCCATGGGGGCTTTTCTTATAGGTAAGCTTGAAGCAAGGAGCCCAATTCAGTTAAAAACCTATCAACCTCTCGATTTGTGAAATCAAAGACCGACCCTTCTCTTATTCATAGTTGATTAGTCTCACAATAAATATCAAACATGTATGAAATCAAAATTGAGATACATAACAATAAACTAAATGTAATAAGGATCTTACAACAAATTTTTGAACTTAAAACAACATCATTAAATATATTTATTCGAATTCAAAATTCGAATGGATAGTGCAATTCCTTAAGGAAGGATATAAAATACTTAGAATTTTATCAAAACAAAATTATAACATGAAAGCATCCTAAAAATAACCTAGGAATAATTTTTCTAGTAATTTTTATGCAAGTTTAATATTTTTAGAAAATATAAGAAAAAAAGAGCAAAAATTAGACCACCTACTCATGGGAGCTCTAGTAGTTGTTGGTTGATGAGGGGTTGTCAGTGGAGTTGGGTGGTGGTTGCTCTATTAGTGGTTAGTAGGGTTTAATAGCAGGTATTAACATGGTAAGAGAACTCTCTTAGGGTAGTTGAGTGCTTTATTTTTCTATTATTTTCCTTATTTTCTATATATTTTAATTTTTCAAATTTTTCTATAGGGTTCTTAGGTTCCTAAATGTTTAAAATGAAGTCCAGTTACTCTATTTATACTGAATAGGATCAATAGAAAATTCCTTAGGAGTTAAGTAATTTTTGTTTGTTTAATATGTTGTAAAATCAAGTATAAGGTAGCATTTTTCTATCAAACTTAGCTTTTGATTTAGCTACTTGGTGTTTGGAGAGTCTGCTATAATGATTTTTAGCTCAATCCAGTAGTTTTAGATAGGTTTAAGTAGATATTTTAGGGTAATTTCCATATTTTAAGTGCAATTTATCTATATTTAGATGTTTTATTAATATTTGTGTATATATCCTACATACGTGATACATGTAGTGACTAATTATATCCTTGAAGTCATGTTTCATCCATGTTATTAATTTTTAGAATGTATTTTCTTTCAAATTTTTTAGAATTTAAACCTAATTTACTCATATTTAGGGGTTTTATGTAATTTATGGGTATATTTATTATATATTAGATTTATTTGAAAGTATACATTTATTTCATATATTATTTTATGTGAGGATAAAACCACTAGAAGTACTTGAAATTTTATATTTTTTTTCATTTTAGTATCTAAATTTTAAACTTGTTCATTTTAATATTTCAACTTTTTGAATGAGATAAATTAGTAAAGTTGTTATAATGGCCGTTATAAAAAATACTTATTTGTTTTACTTTAAAAGGTTGAAGTACCAAAATGAAACAAAAGATAATGCTTGAACACTAAAATGGAAATAAAATGAAAGTTAATATACTTAAATTATTATTCTATCATTTTATAATAATGGCTGTTATAATAAAGATACGAATTTATCTTATTTAAAAAGTTGGAGTACTAAAATAAATGAGTTTAAAGTTTAGGTTTTAAAATGAAAAAATTTGAAAGTTTAAGTACTCATGCTAATTTTATCCTATTTTATGTGATATTATTCACTTTATAGCTTGAATGATTAATCTCTAGTGCCTCGTCGTATCTTAATGCTCCAATTTAGAGGTTCCAACAAGTTTTATACTATATTGGATAATTATATTTTTATGGCTAAAATTAGAGTTTTATTAAATTATTTTTAAAAATCTAATTTTACTTAGTCACTTCTCCTAACTTTTATGGTCTTCTCATAAAGTTTAGACTCAACTGGAGAAATTTTCTCGAAAGTTCTAAATTTAGGTACAATTGCCCTAAATGTGATTTTAAGGGCTCACATCCATTCTTCAAAACAATCATAGAAATCATGTAGCACCATGTAAACTATCTAACTTATCATCTAATGTTAAGATTGGAAATTTGTACCCTATCGTGATTTTGTTGATTACCATTCTATCAATACACCTTCTTCAACTACCATATTTTTTGGGAGTCAAAAGCGTATGAACAACATAAGGACTCATGCTTTCCTATATAAGACCCTTATGAAGCAACTTCTCTACCTTCTCTCTCAAAATCTCACTCTCACTTGGATTCATTTTGTAATGTGGTAAGTTTAGCAAAGTTGCCGTAATTATGAGGTCAATTTGATGTTAGATGTCCCTTATAAGAGTTAACCTAATAGGAATCTCTTTAAGCATCAACTCTTCAATATCTTGTAATAAGGGTTGTATTGCTTCTGAATGTACCCCCACTTGCAATTCAGCCTCATTCATCACATGATTTACCACTATACATGAATGTCCCTCATCTCTTTAAGTTTAGAATCAAACTCATGAACAATGTACAATAAATTACTCTTCTTAAGAATTTCTGGTTTAATGTTTAATGGTAATAAAGTATACTTCACACCTCACTTCTCTAACTTATAAACATTACTCTTGCTAGAATGTCAGGCATTAACATCATATTGCCATGGTCTATCAAATAGTATATGATAGACATCCATATTAACAACATCATGATAAATTTCATCATTGTACCTACTAATTTAGAATGATAACTTGGACCTTTCCACAACCTCCACCTTTTCTACTGCTACTTTGATCCACCCAAAAGAGTAGGGATTAAGATGTTTCTCCACAGTTAACTTAAACTTCTTCATAGCATCTTAACCAATAATGTTCTCATGATTGCTACTATTAATGATTACTCTAAACACCTTACCATTGATGGTGCATCTGGTTTTGAACAACTAATGGCATTGAGTCTAATATTATTGTATTAAAGATAACATTAGTCTCCTAAATTTCTAAGTTTACCCCTCATCATCATTCTCTTCTTCATCTCCATCGAGTTCTTAATCAATTTCCTCATCTTCTTCATCTTTTTCCAATAGATTCACTGTCTTTCTCATGGAACATTTATTCAACTTATGCCTAGTTGATTGCATCTAAAGCATTTGCCTATAGTAGGCTTGGCATAAGAGTTATTTGCCTTCTTATCCTCCTTTCCTTTAGTTTCTGATATAAAGTGTTTACCCATAACTTTATCTTCCTATATGCTTCTATTGCTATTACCTCTAACAATCGCTTCTGATACTAGCTTGGACCTCTCACTAAATTCCGCAACCCTATAACTATCATAATTCCTTTCCACTACGCTATTGCATCATCAATTCTACCTTCAAAGCCATGTTCTTGGCTTCTAATAAGGTTTTAATAACTTGAACACCAATTTTGTACCTTAAGGCTAGTCTTAACCCTTCTAACTACCTAGTAACCTATAGTCCTTCTAATTCATGAAGGTTAATCCTCTTTGTTAACCTCATAAACTTTGTAGTGTACTACTACATAGATTTACTTCCTTACCGACAATGTTGGTTTTGTTGGAACAGAATCTACTTATAATGTAGAGATAAGAATTCTCTCATCAATAAATATTTCATCCTATACTAAGTATGTACAGGACCCTTTCCTTCTCACTTTCTTATATATTGAACTCATTCTGATGGAACTCCAAAAAATCGAATAACCTATCAATATCTATAATCCCATCTAAAAACTCCTCTATTCCTAAACTTCCATTAAAATAATGAATATCCCCCTTCAATGTGAAATCTCCATAATCCCTATCCTTACTACCATAAGTATCTCTCCTTCTATTACCTTAATAAAGTTGTGGTTTGCTATATCTAGGCAATTCATATTCATTTGAATCTTTTGAATCATCATCTTGGTTATAGGCACACTACCTTCGATTAAAAGCAAGCTTATTAATAAGGTCACTACAAGCCATGTTTACTCTTAGCCTTCTATTATCATATTGCCTCATACAAGTATCAATTCCTAGACAGCTAAGATGGTCTGCAATCTCCTTAAGGTACTTCTTAAAATGCTGGAATCTATAGTCAATATGTTGCTCTAGACGTTGCTCCAAATGTTATAATACAATTTCAGTTTTGCCCCTTAAAGCAGGACTCGAGTCACTTAAATGCCTTCATAGGGACCGTTGCCATTGCTATTAGTTGGCATCTTAGCTTTGATACCAATTTAGCAATGTATAGTATGATAAACGCAAATATTATGGGAATAAAAGTGTATTACTACAAAAAGATTTGAAAATACAAATGATCATAACATAAATATAATCCCTAAACCTTAGGATAAATAAGGAAAATGAAAAATATCCATATCCCAAAAAATCATGAAACAAAATAAAACAAGATAAATTTTTGAAACTAGCAAAGTAATCTTCTTTAGCAAATTTGACTTCCTAAATAACATAAATGGTGAAGTGGTTTGGTCTATGCAAAAGTAGACTTAAATTAGTTTTTATTGATACCCTATAGGATTTGTAACTCTCCATGTACAAAAAGTTATGGCTTCCTAAAGTTAATTGATAAGAACTATAAGAATCAAAACTAGACTTATGAACTCAAAGCTTCCAATCCGCTTATGATGTTTATGGTTTCTAATTGATTGTGCTTTTGAGTATTCTGAGATTCACTTATGGATAAGGCTGTCTAACTCTTGACTTCTTTTCCCTCTTATGATGATCTAGTTGACCAATAACTTGAATTACGTATATAATGTTTTAAAATATAATGGAGGAAGTTACTCTATTGTATCCTCTCCTTAGTAATTCTTTGCTTAACTGAGTAAGTTTCTAGTGGGTATTAAAGGCTATAAGTTAAGTTCTGAATATAATTTTCAGAGGCATAGCATTGTTACATCCTAATCTTATAAAAATTATTAAATAATAATGAATATAGAATAATATTATATCTTTACCTTTTATGTTCTAAGTCCCACCTAAATATAAATAAATAAAAGAAATAAACATATAGAATATAAGCAAAGCCCATCATCCAAAAAAAAAAAAAAAAACTAAACCTAAACATTTCATTTTCTATCTCTCTCTTATCTCAATTGTATACTTCTTTTTTCTATCTCTCTTATTTTATTTCTTCCTCATTACTAACCTTTCTTTGTTGTTATTTTACATCCATCTTGTCTCATTTCTTCCCATTACTAACTTCTTTACCACTACAAGAAAGGTACAAATACTAACTTTTCATAAAAAAACACAACTTTTTTTTATCTCTATATTTTGATTCACTTTTCTTACAAATCAAAACTTTAAGCTTCATTTATGTGCTTTTTAATGCAAGTTCTTTTGTATTTGACATGGTTCACGAGGTCTTATATATCCCATATGTTTACAAGATATAGGTTCTAAGTAATTCCAAAGTGTTATAGAAAAGGTTCTAATTTCAAACTTTGAGAACTTATACCTAAATAGTATGGTATAATAATGCTTCATACCTTATCTAGACCTTCTTGTCCCTCATGTTTGTTCATAGTAAGATGGTGATAATTGTCTTGCTAAACTCATAAGATTGTTTTAAAAACAACTCATTTTAAAATAGCTACTTAAATTGGCTTTTGTTTTGGTTGGGAAGATAATTTGTCAAAGGGGTTTTAGAGATGATAAGGGGATCACATTTTGAAAAGTTATGGATAGGTTAAACCACACCATAACATGTCTATCTACATATAATCAATAATTTAGGAGGTGTTTTTGTAATTCGTCTACATTACATTGTACAATATATTTGTTTTTATGCCTTAAACTCGAGGAATCATAACAGTTTCGCTATGTAAACCGACTTAGGCTAGAAGCTATCTTCCTTAGCTACTAACATGGATATAGTTCACACAAGGCGAATGGCGACTTAACTAGCTTTGAAGCAATTAGATGGGCACTTGTAGTAAACAGGACCAGTAGAGTAACATTTTACAAAATACATTTTCTCATATCTATAGATAGTTTAGTTCTTTTACGTAGCTTTATATACATCAAAATTTTCAAAAGGAATTGTATATCTCTATAAGAGGACTACATTACATATTATAGATATATTAGTGATTCCGCAAAGACTATAAGGTCTCTCAATAAGACCTTATAATCTTCTCACAAAAGAAAAACAAAAGTAACACGAGCTTTGATCCATTTATTAGACTTCAATACCTTACTTCTTAACTTATTGGAACTAACTTATGAACAATGGTAACGAGGCATCTTTGGGTACTACTCTACACCTGCAAGATAATCTATTAAGATATAAGCTTAACTAACTTAATAAGAAGGGGTGAAGTCATAAGAGTACATTAACAAACATAGTTGTTCAATCATTATTTAAATGCAAATACGTCAAGCAAATGGTAGATCATCCTACAATGTTTAATCGGTTTATTGTAAAGTTAGAGAAATTTCATCTACTCTAACCTGGATTTTAAAGAGTTTCAATGCGACACTATCAAAACTAAATATGGGCTTGTATAATAGAGAATACCCTCCTCCCTAAACAACATTCAAACTATGGTTTCCAACCTTATCATAGCTCCCTTTCTTGTTACTTAGTTCGACTAAAGGTGAGAAAATAACTATTTCTACTATCTTCATCGAAGTGACTATATTTAGTTTGATAACTTAATCGTTATCCATATTGGGTTATCGTGAATATTAAGTTAGATCTTAGTCAACTTAAGATTAGTTCAAATTACAAGGTGAGCAACCAAGTTCATATACACAATACATGTTATGCTTAAGCAGAAAAAAGCACTTGGAGTCTCCCAATTATCAACAAATATCATAAGTATACACATGGCGTACGTACAAACAATCTAGCTATAACCACAAACAAGACTCTTAGTTCTCCAAGTATTTTGATATAATACTCTAATATGTCATTAAGCATCTATCCTAACTTACTTGATGTTGACATGACTTAATCTTGCTTCTCGTGCTCAATTCCTTAGTAAGTCCTTAAACAATCAGTATAAATATTTTAGTTTTTACTAAATAGAAATTATATGACTTCTTTTTAATGTCTTACATATAGTTTAGATAAGTTTATTAAGTCTTTGATTAAGTTTTAACTTGTCACTAAAATCTTTAAACAAGGTCCTGAACGCTAAATTTAATGTAGTTTTTGCCTTTGAACCTTTTGAATAAGTATTCGATCAATTGTGTTAACATAATTTTTATTTTAGAACCTTTTGTAAAAGTATCTGAAGACAGTTTTGTTAACTAAGAAATCTTTGAAGTAGTATTTGCAAATATCCTTATTAATTAGAAACTCTCTAATGAAGTATTTGAAAATAGCCTTACTAACTAAGAATTCCTTAGTTAAACTACGGATGCTATGTCAGCTAAGTACTTCATATCAGGTAGCTTTCTAATTAATTCTCTGAACCTAGGACTAACCCATTTTTTAAACAAACTAACCTTCTGAAGAACTCTTTAAACAAGGTCATTTTACAAATTTACTTGAAATAACTCATCCAATATCATATTCTAGATTATAAACATATTAAATCATGTTTATATATCAGGTTTATCATACTGAATAACACCAAAATACTAAATTCCTCAAATTCACATACTTACCTATTAATGCATTGAGCTTATATCCACCAACTTGCCCACATCACAACTTCAACTTAAACCACATAACTATAGATTGTTCTTCATGGTAGAATATGATCTAAGTAAACTTTAGAACCTAACACCAAGGGTTTCATCAAGCTCCATACATAAAATTTTCAAGAAAATTGTATATTTTTTTTTTACCTAATTTAAAGGCTAAAAAATTCCTAAAAACTATAGAAATCCTTTTTATCCAAAAACCCTTCATTTAATATTCACATCAATATAAGGACTCTTTAGAAAAAGTTTGGCATTAAAACTATGATGATAGGGTTATTCAAATCGACTTAAAAAATTGATCAATTTTGTTCGATTTCTTAAGAAGGTCTTATATCCACTTAAAAATTTTTCAATATGATATTTTTCCATAAAATTATATATAAAAATATGTCAAAATAAATTTCTTTATAATTTTTGGAGTTAATTTGATATTTTTGCAAATGAGCCAAAATCAGATACAAATTTCGACTCACCAAAATGGTGGCCGACAGCTACCAATAGCCACTCCTTTATTGTCGGCTAAGCTAGGCAGGGCCATCACTGTTGAGTGGTGGTAGTGGTTCTCTTCTAGGTAGCCTTTGCACTTGGGTTCCACCAAATTACTTTATTTACGTAGTATTTCTTATAATTTTCTCCAGAATTTTTCTTATTTTATTCTTTCTATTCTTATAATTTTTCTAGAATCCTAAGGAACTAATTGATCATTTGGAGAGAGTTGGTGAAAATTCCTATATTGTAGAATGAAAAATGGCATTTTCTCTCTCCTCTAAGGGTTTTATACCCTTAAATCCCATATTATTATGTGTCCTAAAGTATTCTAATTACCCTATTGCTATCTTATTTCATAAATCAAGCCCTAAGCAAGGTGATTCTAATAGTTTAGCACTTGTTTGACATTTTTTATTATTTTCCTCCTAAATTTTTAAGTAATTATCCATATTTTAAGGTATTTTAAGCATTTTCAGATATATAATTATATATAATAATTATACCTAGGGTATACATACTATATTTATATATTATTTTAGGTCACATTATAATTTTTTTATTTAAATAATTTATCTCTAATGTTTGATTATTTTTTATTACCTAATTTATGTGTTTATGCATGGTAAATTGCAATATAATGTAATTTAGTAAAATTATTTACTTTTAGCTATAATTCTATTATTTTATTATATTTCAATATTTCAAACTCACAACGTGCCATTGTCTAATTCCTAGGACCCACAAGTGAAGCATTTCCCTAATCTATTAATTTCCATGTACACTTTAAATTATTTACTCAGATTTCAATATGTAAGACTACAAGCTCTCAAAATCTGATACAAGAGTTTACAAGGCTCACATTTGCTTAATGCACTAATTTCCTATGTACATACATACTTACATATATCTATGTATGAATATGTGCAATTATCCCTAAAATATTTAAAATGCCCCTTAAAAATATAAGTAACTAATCATCTTTACTTTTGTACAAAATTGAATTAGATCCTAAACTATGCCCTTTAGCCCAGCCTTTAGTGGTCCTCTTGATGCAAATTATGTAAAATATAATTGCATCTTCGTAAAATACCCTAAACTTAGTCCTTTGCTCTCTCCTGGAATGAAGGCCCTCTCTTACTCACATCTAATGTTGCAAATGAGTCGAGCCATTTGTCAACTATGTGAGCTCGACATGGCCTTAACTCCATTGTTAAAAGAGTCAAGGTTAAACTCAAAACAAGGTATGTTTATTTAAGAAAGTCTAGTTTAAGCTTCTATTTAAGCTTACAAGCTAGCTCATAATTGGCTCATGAGCTTTATATATTCATATATATGCAATTATATAATTAGTTTTTTTTTTGTTAATATTTCTTTGAAAAGAATCAAGTGGATATATTCTTGTAAGAAATCTATATTAATTTTGAGAAAATGAGCTCGAGCTTAAACTTGAGTTTTTGATTTTTCAAGCTTTAATTCAAACTTGAGCATAGACTTTTTAGGCTTGATAATGTAAACAAGTTTCTAAGCCAAGCTTGAACTTTAAATTCCTTATTGAGTTTAAGGATAAGCATATAATTCAATAAAAGCTCGACTATGCTTGAATAGGATAATTTTTGCAACGGTATAAATCTAGCTTTTGAAAAACTACTTAGTTAACTAGTTTAAAACCTTATTCATTTAAGGAAATTTCTAAGGAAATCTTACTCTAACCCTCATTTACACTTGTAGATCTATCATTTGGTCAAGCCCTAATCTCATCTCTTGGTTGAAGTAAGAATTAGAGCAACTAGTTGTAAGAAGAGTAATTAAGACAAAGTTATTTCTTTTGGCATTAAAAGCATTCAAAGTGAATACAAGTGCATATAGCACCCTAAGTTGTTAAGTTTGATTAAAAATCCTAACAAAGTTGTATATTTTTAAGGTTGTGAAAAGAGATGTTAAGTGGTGACATGGCATTCATGCATGTGAGGTGGTGCATAACTAAGAATTAGCTAAAGGTAAGATCATTGGATACTTGAATTTTAGGCTATGAATAAGATATCTAGGACCAATAAAATGTACTCTTAAAAAAGTATAGTTAGGATTTGGAGTTTTGATTATCGAGGGAGCATACGCATGTGTTTTTTACAAAATTGGATTTCCAAGTAATATTATGAAAGTTTGATTAATTACCATAAGTTTTTATAGAACTTATTTAAGAGCCAATCAATTGGCCATGCAATTAGCCCTTCAATTGGCAATCAAAGTTAATCAACCGGGTGGCAATTAAATTCGATTAATTGGCCTTTCAACTTACCTCATAAGTTGGTCACCTTGATATGCTTAGGAGACTAAAAGTATTGTTTTATATACATAACAAATAGAAAGATTTAATCTTTTTGTAAGTTAATGGATTTATACGAATAAGAAAGGCATTTTTATGGTTTTCTTATAGTAACAATTAAAGTAAATAGATATGAATGAATATTAAATTAAATATGACTCACCAATTTATTAAACAAATCCGGTTGATTAATCCAACAATATGACTAACAATAAAAAAAAAATTGCTATAAAAGAGGATCCGATATAAAACATGGAATTTTAATAATGGTTTGTACACCATGATCTTAAGTGATAAGTATGATTTGTGTTTGATACAACCAATGAATAGATTAATAAGAACAAGTGAACAAGTAAAATTCACCAACTCATATTGAAAGCAATATAAAATGCTCAATTATTGAAAATGAAATTGAAATAATCTAAAATCATAATTGGTTTATTCATAATAAAAAGGGGAATTAATTAAGGTAATTTAAGAAGGATTCTCAAATTTTTGGGTTAAATTTTTCAAAATGACCATTTTACCCCTATGTCTAATTTAATTAAAAGAGCCTAAATTTTGGTTCAAATAAATCTAATCAATGTTTTGACATATCATTAAGTTTATTTCAAAGATTAAATTAGGGTTAGTTCAATTAAAAGCCTAGTTATAGTTTTAAAATGACAAAAGACTAGAGGTGGAAAAATAGGAGTATACCACTTATCAAGCAGTCTCCTATGATCAATTCTAAGGTTTCAAATATGCACAAACCTCATAAAACCAGCATGCTGCCATACACTCTCCAATGTGCCTCCCTCTTCATTTTTTAGAAACCTCTTAAGTAGTAAACCCTCTTTAACCAATTGGCCTAAACCAAGTTCTAAAAACTTAAAACTTTAACCTTAAACCCTAACTAACTAAGTAAATTAATTATGTTTTCTTAAGTTAGGAAAAGTTACTATGGGACATTTCCTATTGTTGGCATTAGCCACAAAGAGAAAAAGGATAAGTTACTTTCATTTTCAAGTTTACTTAATGAAAGCTTTAGCTTAAGCTTGGAGATCAACACTACTTTAACTTCCATGCTAGTAGAAATATACTTAGAGGAGCAAAAACACTCCCTTTTTGGAGCATATAGGAGGTGACTAAGAAAATAAGGAAAGGTTGTGAAAGATTCTTCAGAAAGATATAGCTTCTAACTTGTTTATTTAGGAGTTTTAGGAAGATTTATTTAGATTTTAGTGGAAAAAAGGTAAGATGTTGGTTATGTTAGTTGTGTCACCACTTTGAAGGGGAGCTTAGAGTATTATTTGTTGATTTGGGTGTCCTTTAGTTACTAGGTATGCTAATTAAGAGTGTAGACAAAGTTTAGCTGATTAAAAGTGATATTAAGGTAGTTAAATACAACCTAAAATTGCTTTAAGTTTATGTCGCTACTTGCTTGTTCAATATGCATATTTGATTTTGTTTATTTTGTGATTTGAAATTAAAAATGTGTTTAGATGATGATATATATGATGATTTACAGAATGATGATTTAAGGATTAAATAGGGCATGTATGTTGATTGCCATAGTGATCATGTGCATACATGATTCTTTAAGTGCTTGATGAGTGGTTAAATGCTAAATTTTAAAATTTCCAACATGGTTATATTTGAACAATGATTAGTTTTTATATTAGATGAGGCCTTTAGTGTTAAAAATGATAACTTTGAAGTTGAGTAACACAAAATTTTACCTTATGGTAGTTATTTGCTAATGTAATACAATAAAGTTGATATCTTGAAAATTAGATGCATGCAATGGTGGATTACATTTAAAATGTCATAAATTTGAGGATGTTATAACCTTATGATAAAGCATAATTCATGTGTTAAAATCACTTTTGATGTTATGATTAATAGCCTAACTATTAGATAGTAAAATTAGTAAATTGAATAACCAAAAATACAAAGTTAGGATGAAAATAAATAATTTCCCTTCCCTAACATAGTATAACCGCATGTATATGGTGAATGAAGCAAATTTTTCTAAGTTATTATGTTAATGACATGATTTTATTGCTTAATAATATGATTGTAATTACTTGAGCTTAAATTGCATGCTAAGATAATCTTAGATAATAAATTTACTGTAAAGGCATAAACTTGGCTCATGAATGGACTAAATAAACATTTAACTTTGGTTAGGCCTCTACATGGATTAGTCCATAAAATCCTTAAGTTAGGCCATTGACTTAGCCCACCAAAAACCAATCTAACCTACCTCATGATCAGTTCTCTTAAACTTTATAAAATGATTAAAAAATGTGGCTTAGATTTACTTTGAAGAATAAAGAAACATATTTAAGACTGGGTTTTGTAATGCCTTAAATGGGTTTACTCAACCCCTAAATTAAAAAGCTCCTTTTTTCTTCTAAGCCTATGACCCATATAGACCTAAATGCCAAATAGATATAATTAGGTTGAATTAAATATTTAATGGGACTAAAATAAATGACTCAACTAAATATCCTCATTACATAAAGAATAACTTAACTTATCAAATAAAAGCCATCCCCACATACAAACATATACATATGTATTAGGCCTAAAATTACTTGCACCAATTGAATTGACAAATGGACCTAAATCATAAAATAGCAAAATTTAATTACCTAAACTCATATGTATTATAATGGGCCTAATTCAAAATTCTCAAGATTTCTTAGGTCTATTAGCCTTTTGTGAGCCTATATCCTAAATGGTCGATAAAATTATAACTTGATAGGAAATTAGGCCTTAATAGAAAAATAATAAGAATTGGGCCTTAAATGAATAATAATGACATGTGGGCAAAATGCTTAATAGGTTTATTGGACTAAGAATTGATTAGAATAATAGATAGTGAAATGGATCCAACTTCTACTAAAATTGGTTAAACTTATTACTTTAAGGCTTATACTCTAAATGAACCTTAATTAAATATAAGCCTTATGGATCTTAAGAATACTAAGGCCCCGAATTTGATAAGATAAGTAAAAATTAAATGGAGTTTTCAAGATTATTAATCCCTAATGAGGTTATTTAATAGATCAATTAAGTCGTGAGTCCAAATTAATTAAAAAGCTAATTGAACCCATTTATCCCTTTAAAACCCAAAACCTAAATAGACTTTTATTTAAGAGAAGACCTTAGACTTAGCAAAAAGTGCAAGCTAATAAAAGAATAACAAAAAGACCAATTGAGTAATCATATTGATAATATATTAACACAAGACTCTAAATAACAACTTTTGACTTGGATTTAGGGAAATTCTTCACTTCGTGCTTCAATCCTTACGTTTCACATATGTAGTGACCTTAACTCCTACTTGCTAAAAATTTAGGATTATGAAATCAGACTAATACGTAAACTTGACCAAAAATAACTACATGTTGCTTGTGTGTTGCTCAATTTTGACGACCTTATATATATTATTATATTATTTTTGCCTAAGCCATGAATATGGTATGACACTTTAAGGCAACATGGGCTAATTTAATGCAGTAGGTAGCTTACGAAATGGATATCTAAAGTGGTTAAAGGAGGCTTCAACATCAGCAAAATCTTTGTAACCACCTAAACTACTACTTTATGGTTAGGTTTAAGCATCGTAGTGACTAGATATAACCTTTAACCCCTAACGCCCACTGCGATAAGATTAGACCCCTTACTCTCCTTGTTTGTCTAGAGTTATGAGTACTCCCATACAAGTTATTTATATTCATGCCTAATATATACTTAAATGGTGTTGCTTGTTGTTTAGTAATAGACCCATGTGACATGTGACGTGTTGTTATGGTTACTATTGTGCTAAGTTCCTTGGAGCTCACCCTTCTAACATTTTCAAGTGAGGATGACCTTTATGTGAACTTTACATATGATTCGAATAGTTATCCATATTCTAATGCTTTTGGGGACAACGAAGACGTTTGTGGCTTGGTGGATTAGAGGAGTGACCGTAATATTCTCTATACTCTATGTTTTGGGACTTCTTCTTCCTGTCATATTAGCTCCTTATTATTGTTAGTAGATTTAGAAATTATCATGCTACTTTTGGATGATTTGTATTTATGATATTTATTATCTTTTGAGCTCGATAATGAGCTAGCTCAATATAAATTACCCTGAGCATTTACGAGTATATTAGGACTTAGTATTAGCTATAATGTTATTTGGAGTATTATGACTTATTATCTTTTGCAAATCACCTTCTAACTAATGGTTTTTCTCAAGGAAATCATGGTTTTTGAAATTTTAAAAATGGTTAGAAACCCATTCTAATGTAAATAGTATTTAGGTATTATATGTAGCAGATTGTCTTGCCACTGGTAGATTCAAAGTATGGTAGTTTAGATGGTATCAAAGTTATAGGTTTAAATTGACTTAGGATCTACATTCTTAGGATGGTAAAGCTGAGTGTGGGAAAAACTATCTACTATTAAAATTTAAAGTTTGAGTATATACTTTTGTTGAATTTGATTTAGACTTAACAATAATGACTTACAAATTGGAACATGAGACCTAATTGAATTCAAGTACACCAAAGTTTATTTTTTGTTGTTATCATGAAAATAGAAACTAAAATTCATGATGAAATTTTTATAATTTAAAATTTGCTATATGTAATTGAAATTTATAAATATTTCTTGCTTGTCTGTTTAGTTGTTGCATGTTACTCATGCTTGCATCAATAAATGGTTAGGAGAAACCCCCGACTCTTGAATCCGCTACCTTCACCCCCTTTAGAGGAGGATCGTCCACTACTCCACTGCCTTCTCTTACTGTGACTTCATACAACCCAGTGAATTTGGTGGCTGACATGCTAAAGCTAATTAAGGAGCAAAATCAATCCATAATTTAGAATTAGTAATAGAGAATAGGGGCTTAAGCAGCTACTATCAGACTCATATGTTTTAATAGGTAGTGAGTTACCATGATGTAACATAATGGATCTAATTGCCATTGAAAATTGAATCCAAGAGTTGGAAAAGGCCTTTACAGCATATGGAGTTCCAACAGATTGGAGATTGGATTATGAGGTTCTCATGTTGAGAGGGTATGTAGCTAATTGATGGTGAGCTATGACTAGAAATTTGGATGGACTTGTGACATGGGATATGTTCAAAGATTAGTTCTATGATAAGTTCTTCTTAGAGAGCTTGAGGCAAAAGATGCTACAAGATTTGTTTAATCTTAGGCTGGGAAACTAATCGATTGAGGAATATGAGTTAAGATGAATAAGTTGCTCAAGTTTGCTCCAAAAGCCTTAAGAAATGATGAGAGGGCAAAGATGCAAAAGATTTTGAATGGATTTAAGCTACATCTATAGCATGAAATCAGGTCATTGGTTACTTGATCAGGGCAGGAGATATATCCAGGAGATGGAGATGAGCAAGGCCTAAGAAGTTAGAAAGAGGCTCATGCCTAATACATCAGTTCATAGCAAGAAGTTTGCAGTTAGTGTCAAATTTGTGGTGAGAAAGGTATTGGTGTTGTGATCAGATAGAAGCCTCAGGTGTCAACCCTTATTCAACTAGTTATAAATGTTTAGATCAACAATGCCCTTGATGTTACAAACCTTATAGGAAGAAGAGTATAAGTGGAAGCTATTGATAAGGCTTTTTGATGAATAAGCTACCAACTTATATTAGCTAGCCTAATACTTAAGCTTAGTCCAATAACCCAGTTTAGGTACAAATTTTACTAACTAGTTATAAATACAAGATAAAAACCCTAGGTAAGAGGATCTTCTCTTTCATTCTCTCATTCTCATCATTTTACAATTTTACTTTTATTATTAAAGGATTGACTTAGGCATCAAAGTGGCTATACTGAAGCACCCTCTCTAGTCGTGTTCTATTTTATAGGTACTTGCATATCGAAACAAGAAACCAACATCAACAAAAGCATAATGCCTTTTTCACATGTGGTAAAGAGGCCCATAGGAGCTATCATTGCCCTAATCCTACCTAAAAGTCAATGTTTTACTTTATTTGCAAGTAGAGAGCACATAGGGGCCCTGAATGTAAAGAGAAGCCTAAGGATTCTAGAAGCAAAGTAGTTGATAAAGGGAAGCAATTGACTAGGTGCTTGCACTTTAGTATGAAGAAGATGTTGAGCTAGATGCTTTGGTAAGTTATGCTCTTGATTTCTGCACATAATGTTTATGCATTAATTGATATAGGAGTAGTAGCATGTGATTCTCTCGGGATGATTAATGGGTCATGCCCTTAGGTGTTACTTAATCAATAAAGTATAATAGACTTACATAGGTGACACACTTGAGCTCAAAGCGGGTGCCAAAAGTTACTTTAGTATAACTGCTTTGACACTTAAGTTAGTTAAGGGAGGACGCAATACTAACTTTCTCTGGGGTGATAGTAACTTAAGATCATAAAAATCCCTTATCTCTTTTGTCATTAAGCTCCTTAAAGGGTTAAATAAGAAGCATGTTGAGGGTAAGGTTGGTGGCTCCTAGCCCCCTTTTAGTTGTTACCTTGCATTCATCATTGTAATTAATGATAGGTCTATTTAAGCTCATAATGACAAGCGAATTTCCCGTTCATATGCCATTGGTCTTCCTTTGTCCTTTTTCTCCTAATGATGGAGCGAGCTTGTGGGCTAGTCTTGGAAACACTAGGGCTTATAACCAAGATTAGACTATCAACATTTGCCCCCCACTTTCGTTGGTGGTTAGCTAATAAGGAGAGGTTATTCTAGTGGAGGTGTTTTGGAGCTTAGGGCCTATATACGATGTAATTAATAACTTCTTCCGCTAAGGCATAGCCAAAAGTCTTCCACTGGTAGTATTTAGTGGCTGTGCAATGAGTGGGGTCCCATAAGGCCCTTTCAATTCTCATTTATACCAAAAAATGAGTCTAAATTAATAATGAGTAACATGTACTTATTTTTAGTGCCTATTTATTTCTTATGGGTGCCTATGGATTGACTGTGATAAAAATGTGGCTAAGGCACTTAATTATGTGTCTTGAACATATACTAAATGCAATTAATATAAATTTTGTAACACGTTCGAATTTTTTTTAGGGGAAATTTCAAACCCACCCTACACGCCCCCTCCATTAGTGTGGACTCACCCCCCAAACTTTAAAAGTATGGTTTTCGTCCCCATTAACTCTCTATATATTGCACTGTCAAGGACTATTAACACTTTTTGTTAAAATTGAATAACATGTACATTGCACATGATCTATATTTTAATGAAAAACCCCAAGTTAACCCCATCCCCATCTCTCTTTACTTTATTAGTTGCAAATACTACTTAAAACACAGCTTAGGAAAGAAAAAAGAACAACTTGTAGTGAAAGGAAAACCCTAGTTTCTTAATCATCAAAAACTTAACAAGCATAAAATCAAGGAAATAGAGAAGTCGCAACACTCAAAAGTGTCTTCTATTTCTAGTAGGGAACGCCTATGTTATTGCAAGATACGATCACTCATGAAAATCGCTTGGACATGGGATAACTTCGGTCAAAGATTTTACACATACTCAAATTACAAGGTTTGATCCGAAAACTCTTTTCCTATTTTCCTTTATTATTTGGTATGCATAGAAATAACATAGATAATTTATGCTGTTCAATGTTCCTGGAAATTCCAAATCTTGTGATTATATTGAAGATTTTGATCAAACAATTGAACCAATATGTACATTGTACGTTTGCTAATAAAGGGAATCGAAGTATGATGGGAAGTCTTTTATAGTTATTTATGTGATGGATTTGCAATTATAAAAGTGAACCTAAGTTTTTTTTTTTTTCATTGAAGGGTTTTGTTTTTTTACTTTTTTAATCTGTAATGTTGGCTAAAAAATATTGAGATGACTACTTTGTCTATTGGGGCTTTAAAATTATATATCAATTTACTATTTGCCCCAATAGTGTAATTTTCGCAAAAATATGGACAATTTGAATTGAAAGAACTATGGTACAAGTTCCTTTTTTTTTTTTAATTAATATGACCATGTCTACCACTAGTTGTAATTTGTTAGTAACAAGAATATGATGGTTATGTATTACTTTATGCACTGCTATATGGTATGAGCATAGGCATACTATCAGATAGTAATGTAAATTCCTCTCTTCGTTTTGCCCATTGATGCTAGTAGTATATCCTATAGAATAAGATAGATAAAGATGATTTTTATCCTATTTCACAGGTGGGAAAGAGTTGTCGCTATTTTGAGTGGCAAAATCCACGAATGTGTGATTATGGTTGAAGAGCAGTGAGGAAGATGTATGAACTACAGATGAAATCTTCGAAGGACATAGATAGCTACAGAGTGAGGGAGAAAGCTCTATTCTACCTTGTTGTTATATCTTAAATATTAGTGTTTGTCCTTGGAATGATTTTAATATCCGAGAATATAAGGAAGCAATGTTCTTAGCCAGATCATGCAATTAGTCCTTTTTGCTTTATCATAGTTGTAATGCTTGCGAAGTTAGTATAATGATTTGAAATTTGATTTGACATTTCATAGCCAACTTTATCTCTATATGTATTATTATTGTTAGAAGTGAAGGAAAATGTAATTCCATGTTAGTAGTCACTTATGTTGACTTGGATAGTGATAATATTTGTTATTTCTAAGGCAAACTTACATTACATGAAGAAGATTTTTTTAAGTAGCTTTGTGAAAAAAATTGTGAGATTTTTTCTAAGCAGCTTATATGTTACATGTCTCTATTGGTTTTACAAAGGCTAACTTGTCTTGTGCATGATTAAGAAACGAAGTATCTTTCTAGCTTTAAAAATTAAAAAGCACATCCAATCGAACACTTATATTCATTAAAACTGCTTAGATCATATTCATCGATCCCTTTATTTTTGGGATAAATTCAATCCATTTATTGATTATATCAGAAGTATATTAATTATATACTAGACTAAGTAAATCCCAAATATACACTAGGAAGGACATAAAAACAACACAATGATGAATGGCGAAGATAAAAGCTGAAAGAATCATCAACAAGATAAGTTTTATTGCTGAAGAAGATGGTACAATTCCTATAATTTAGGACACAAGTCTATTAGACATGAGAAAGGGTTAAGAACTAAAGGAGCATTTCTCAAAATGTTCTTTATTAGAGTGATAGCAAGGCCTTCCACATCAAAAACCTTTATTCCATTAACAACAACAAAAGTTAGGAGGAAGAATTAAAAGCTTTTTGGTTTAGGGATATACATGTAGAAGGAAACTTAGTATTTCCTTTTCTATTTTCGCAACCCAACTCAACTATCTGTACTTGCTCTTCTAAGTATTCCCTTATTCCCAAGCTAAATAATTTGTTTGATCCTATCACTCAATCAAAGTTCCAAACATAATAGAGTTCTATACCTCGCTACCATCATCCAGAATTTCTCTATCTACAATTGATCTAGAACATGCCAGCCACACAAATTAAATTTTGATCTAGAACATGGAAGAAAGTTATAAAATTGATCTAGAATCAAATTTTGACATTTGTATGAGTAGACCGAGCTAAATGCCGACCATCCAAGCTTGTTATTTTGTCATGCGGCTACTTTTGTTATATAATCGAAGAAGTTAGTAATCCATATCATAACAAATTGTTGTACCAATGTTCTCTATAACTTCTATGAAATTGTAGTACCTATACTGACAACTTCTATAATATTACACAAAGGAAGACCAAATTGTGTGCCATTGTTTCCAGCACCCACAACAAAAATTTGTTTGTTGTATGCATATATTAACAAAAAAAGGCTCTAGTTTACCTGACAAAAAAGACTTCGACTGTAGTTAAAGGCCATTTTGTGCCTCATAGTTCTAAATAGATAAACAAAAAAAAAAAGAAAAAAGAAATAGAACATAACAACAAATTGCACATGTGGTAATATCTTCAATCAGCTAAGACAAGGAGTTCATCTCTTATATTGGTTAGCCTAGAATGGAGTGACCTCCCTGATGCAAGTAACCGCTTGCTCATTTGAGTATGCTATTATTCTAGCTTATTCTTTACACAACCTTAATAGACTCAAAGCGAATTAGATTACAATATATGATGCATTTGCATAGTAATCAGTTATGATGCTTAATAAATAAGACACCATACTTTCTTGATTCTAAAGAAAGGAGACTGTGATGTTTGTGCCTTCTTCCCTGTATCCTTGTTCTGAAGTGGTGATTTTGCAATATTCATAGCTACATTTACAGTTATGTATCCCTTCTATATGCTAGATGAGTTAAAAATGTTAGATTTTTCAATAGTTTCTTTCACCCATACTTTAAGGCGTCGTATATCAAAAAGAGAGACATCACTTAAAAATGTATTAACTTACAAACATTAGGACTTTATTCATTTCATAATAACAGATAAAACTAACAATGCCCATACCCACAACACTCATTAGAGGAGATTTTTCACTAATAGGAGCTATCTGTATTCTATCAATCTCATTAAATGTATTGTGTACATACAGTGGAGATGGGATATGCACATCATACCAAGGAAAATCATCATCTAATGATTCATCAAGGTGCTCTTATGATGGGAGATTATGATTTGCATAGACTACTACTTGGACTTGTTCACTTAAATGATTAGTTTATATTACTTCTATTTATGGAGCTATGGTGTCTCCATGACTACTATCCCTACCGGCAGCACCCCTTCTCCTAGCAACTCCCCTACCTAAACTACCCCTACTCCCACTAGCATTCCTACCAACATTACCCCTACCCCTAACAACCCCCTTACTAACACCACCCTTACTTATAGCAACACCTTAACTAGCATTGACACCCTTACCACTGGCCCTAGTAGTACCTCCCCTACTAGCATTTCCATGGTTAGAACTATTTTGACCAACTTCTACTAAGTTTTTAGTATACTCTTACATTATGACTATATTGATGACATCTCGAGCAAGTAATTATCACATCCCTTTTACTACACTTACCAAATGGTTTCAACTTCTCATTAGGTTTTCATTTTCTTTTCTTCCTTACCCTACTAGGTACCTCAGAATGTTGTGGAGGCTTTATTATCCCCTTCCCACTATCCAACCATTGGTCTTTACTAGGTATCAGGTATATAATGCCTTCATATGCTTTACAAAATATAGAGGTGTGAAAATAAGCATCACAGTAGGCTTCTAAATTTCCATTGTCAACTATAATTGCTCTTGCTGCATGAACACATGGAATTTCACATAGTTGCTAAGCTCGACAACTACACTCACAATCCCTCAAGCTTACAGTCCTCAGTGAGGTTATGGTATCAACCTCAAGGTGTTCATCCTCAGCATATTTAATGATGGCATGACGGCTATCCTGTCTCAATTTTTCTAAGGTTTCCAATACTTGTAGATACACTAAGCCAATAAATCCGATGGCCTCCTCTCACTTTGACTGAAATCATAACATAAGCTTCTTTCTAATACACTCCAGCATAGATAATAGTGGTAGATGTCTCCCATTAAGGATGTAGGAGTTAAAACTCTTGCATACGTTGTTAACCAGTAGATCACATCTTAAAATCAAAGTGAAATGACTCCTACTCCATGATCTTGGATCCAACCTACTCAAATACATAAATGCATAATTATGCATCATTTGGATTCTTCTCATGTAGTTGTTGAATTTGTTCATCGTGTATGTTGAAGCTGTTCCCTAAAGATCGTCCTTCAAAGGCCTGATTTTGATGCCAACATCCTTCATGTTACCATAAAGGTGCTTCACATAGATTCGATGTTTACATTTTGAAGCAACACCTTTTAATGCTTCTACAAGCCCCTATAACACAACAGACAAATATCTATTCAACAATTTATGTCATTACTCAGGTCAAATAGTAATAAACAACTCATTTCTTATGATTAAATTAAGTAAGCAACTTTTCATAAAACCTTTTGCCTATCCAACATGAAAGTCCACTTTATTCATCATTCACAATCAATATCATCCAAGAGAAGCTACAGAAAGCACAAGAGTACACTGTCAATAACTACTTATGGCTAATTAAAAGATAAAGTCAAAGACATATATGTTACCTCTAAAAACCATTGCCAAGCATCTAAGTTCTCTACCTCAATTGCTGTAATGGCTATAAGGAACATGTAACACAGAAACATATATTCTCTGGAACACGGGATTCTCTAGCTAACAACTACCTTCTGTATAGGCCTTTTAAGTATGTCCCATCAAGCCCTATGATAGGCCTATAACTACGTACAAAACTAGCTTACATCGCATCCACAGAAACATATATTCTCTAGAACACGGGATTCAGACTAGGAATGTTGCTCCTCGATTTTATCTTGATGGTGCTATTTTCATTTAACATAAGCATTGTATGGCAATAATAATGCAAAATATTGTATTGCTCCTTATAATCACCATGTAGCATTTTCATTGTAGTACACTTCATCCTATACATAACTACTGAGAAATGTTAATGTTATAATCTCTACGCACTTGATTTTGTAATGTATGGATTGTGATGTTCGACTGATCCCTAATCAAAGCAGTATACCTTATTGCCAAAGACTGTGTAGTTAAACAACTCGTCTTATGGAGGACAAGATATCTATGATCCATGTCAAGTTTCTTAAGCATGTATGTGCTCTCCTCCTTAAGCACAAGCTTTCCATAATACCTCCAACCACAATCGGCTTTACAAGCAACAATAATGCTCCTTCTCTCATTCTTGATAAACTTGACATCACGACCCAACTTTGTATTGTACGCATGTACATACAGCCCTCCTGAATACCTTGATGTCTTTAAATCTCATCCTTACAAGTAAAGTTGGATGGTCTAAGTTGTTCTCATCAAAGAAAATTGGCCTGCTTTTTGAAATCTCCATATCTTCATTTGAAGTTGGTGGAGATATTAATAGTTTACTTTCACCATACACATTATACTTAGACATGTCACTATCTCGATCAAATTCAATATTTCCATCAATACCCATATCAATCAAATGTTCATGCTCAGCAACTAGTTTCTAAAACAGATTGTCACTAGCATTTACTATTTCCTAAGCACTAGGTAAAGAATCATAATCAACTGCATACAAGTGAACCTCCCTCCTATTGCCATAAGCTAGAAAAATACCTTGAACATTCGAATCTTTATCAAGCATTACCAAACCTCCTTCCTTATCAATTGTTTTCTTCGGAAATTGATAAAACAAAAACTTCTTGTATAAATTGCCACAACCAACTAATTCTTCCATCAAAGCATTCAAAGTTAAAGTTGTACAAAGTGTTTCCTACCATTTCTACATTATATAAAGTAAAGAAAAGATGACCACATCAGCACAAATGTACTTCATGTGCATTTCAATACATAAATGACAACGTAGGGACCACATCAACTTATGAATTTTAATACTAAACCACATGACCATAAAAGTCAAACATACAAAACTAAACAATATATACCATAAAGTTGAAACTTATAATAAAAATCCCTAACTTGGTATCGGTATATATTAAAAAACAAAGGGTCCACCTCTGCTAGTGTTATAATAATAATAAAAAAAAAAGCTAAGCCCTACATAAAAAGCCACAAACAACAATTGTAGTAATACTGACATGGATCACTTCACAGACCTTAACTTCTATTGCAGACCACTTCACATGTACCGTTTATAGCGAGGACAAACTTATGAACTAACAAGATGAAAAAGTGAAAGCAACTAAAGGAGTCACAAGAGGACATTAGGGATAGATATTGTATTTTAACATGTAATGATGACATCAAGATCCTACCCTCATCGTAACAGCAAACTACAACCAAGTGAGAAATTAGACAAACAAGTAAGAAATTTCATGACCCATTAATGCAACCAGTGATAAGAAACACAAACAACTAAACAATAAGAGAAAAAATACATGACCCATCAAAGCTCAACAGTTGCGTCAGCCATAGATAACAAAATATACAAAGCCACCACTAAGCATTATTGTATAACTAGAAGAGAAAACATTACAGTAACTGACAACATAAAAGATTCACATAAGAAATAGAAAGAAGACACCTTTAAGTCCTTTTGCAAAACAAAAAGTGAGCCTTAGCATAGGGTACTTTGATCTTTTATCTTCTCAGGGTTGATTCCGTGTATGGATTATCTCTTCTCAAACAACAGCTTTCTCGAATCTCTCATTACAATTGGCAAATCGCATTCTTCCCCGTGTTTGGAAATTAGGGTTTGGGTACGTGTTTTGGGTTAAGAAGAGCATACTACATATAAAACATGCTATCAATTTAGTGCTTTTTTTTTTAAATAATTAAGCATGATCGAAATATAAAAGAAGGGGTTAAAATTGGGCTTTTGATTTATTTAGGGTCATATGCAATGCACATGACTTCTTTTTAATGGAAAGTGTTAATAGTTGACTATTGAAGGGGATATTTTCTCAATTTCTATTATAGTTATTATAAATGATGAAGCAACTATTAGGTTAGCCATATTTTCATCAATTCATCATAACAAAAAATTAACTTACATCAATCAATCAAATTTGTTGAATAAATAAGTAGTATTAATTATAGATTTAGAATATTCATCAATTTAGATTAGCTTGTATGATAAAGGCCCTTAAGCTAAAGGATGGGATGAAATAAACTATGTAAGGTCTTCACCAAGCTGTTCTTAAGTTGAAGATTAGGTGTTGGGGAAAGTTAGATCGTGTAATGTCTTCTCGTATTAATCTCAAGTTGAAGATTAAGTGTTAAGGCGAGTTAGACCATGTAAAGTCTTCATCAAGCTGATCCTAAACTAAAGATCAAGTATTAGAGTAAGTTAGACCATGTAAGGTCCTTGATAGGATCCCAAGCTAAAGGTTGGGTGTTAAGGCAAGTTAGACCATGTAAGGTCTTTGCTAAGTTGATCCTAAGCTAGAGGTTGAGTATTGGGGTAAGTTAGACCATGTAAGGTCTTTGCTAAGCCAATCCTAAGCTAAAGGTGATATGGAGCTGAAGATTTGGTGTCAAGGTAAGTTAGACTATGTAAGGTATTTGCTAAGCTAATCTTGAGTTGAAGGTCAAGTATTGGAGTAAGTTAGATTATGTAAGGTCTTCGCTAGTCTTAGTAGGTAAAGGTGCCTCTCACGCTTCCTATTTGGTAGTTATGCTTCCTTTGACAACTATCATTTTCACTTTGAAATTTGAATCTTCTTTCCCTCGTAAACGAGATATGATGGTACATACATGTTAAGGTAACAACTACTTCAAAACATGTCATTGGTGCATTCACTTATGTGGTTATGGGTGTAATTTCAACCATTTCAAGAAGATGATTTAGTCGGTTAATCTTGATGCTTTAACATGCTAACTGTTTAAGAAAGGAAGGCACTTATGGGGATTCTCACCATGAATAGTTGTGTCTTTTCGACCATTGGTACTCCATCCTATACATACATATACACATACATGCATACATACATACATAGGTAAGCATAGGCTTCCTAAGCCTTTCTTTTTGCATTATCTTGCCTTTTTTCCCTTCACTTCTCTCTTGTTGTTGTCTTTCTTTTTTGCTTTCGTAAGGTATTATACAAAAGGTATAAAGCATCATCTTTAAGGGAAGGTCCTTTAGTTTCACCCCCACGCATCCTACCTATCTCGCCCCCTACCCCTTCTAAAAGAAAAAAAAAAGTGGTGACGATTGAGGTTTTGCCATTCATATTAGCTGGTTCCCAAGCGACAATGGTTATGAGGTGGAATAAGGTGCTAGATTGGGTTACGTTGGAGGTTAAAGATCATTAGTAGGGGATCGTCTATCTGTATGCTCTAATGGAGAACAGATGGAAGAGAGGAACTTGAATATGGAGACCAATGATGATGTTCCTGAGAATCACCCCTATGTTGTAGTCAGTACTCTTATGACGAAGGAGTTAAAAGAATACACTTAAGAAACTTGAGGTTCTTGTTGGATGGAGCTCCTATCTCTCCTGAAGTGACAAAAGGGACATATTAGTAGGGCCAAACTGTTTTTGTGTATAGCAACAATTTGTGAAGTTTAGGTTTAAGTTTCCTCTCCTAGATTTTTTAAAGCTATGTTGGGCTATACTAAATATCCTTAGTTAGTTGATGCCAAATGCTTACTTAATGGTGATGGCCTTTGAATCATCATGAGAAAAAGTGGAGCAAGTACGCACATTGGCCCTCCATTACATCCTTGAGCTTAAAAAGAGCAATGGAGAGTTCCATCTACAAGCTCAATCTAAGAGGAAGCCATTTCATGGGCTATAATCTTCCATCAAAACATAAAAACCCAAATATCTAGTTATGAAGAGTAGCAAGGGCTTTCCCTAGTCAATGCTACTAAATTATGATAAGGAGAACCTTGGAGGGGATGAGTAGCAGGTAGCTAAAAAGTTACTCAACTTCATAAAATTGTAAGGCCATCAAAATCTTAAAGAATTGGTTGGCGACCACCTAGTTACTGGAGAGATAAAGGAGTTGGAAGGTGTTCCCCATGCTTGATGCTTGACTAAGGTGAACTAGCCAAGGAGAGCTCATTAAGCTATATAAAGAGAACAACTCTCCAAAGGTTAATATGGTAAGCAGATCTTGATCTTTTCTACATTGACTTAGTTTGCTTGTTTCTTATAGGGATGTACATATTCAAGATGTTGACCCCAAGAAGGTAAGGAGAAGGCAAATAATGAAGGTTGCTAATACTCCATCAATGGTGCAAAGGGGGGAACTATGCTAACTAAGTCCTTAGAAAGGCCTTTTCACATTAAGGAGCTAAACTCACAAGTTCTTTCATCTTCAAAGGTTGTCCCCAAGAGCGGGAAGCAAAATTAGTGCCAACAACTCCAAGAAGAGAGATTGGGATATTGAATAAGGAGAGCCCCATAAATCTACCCATCCTTATAAGCTTGTTAAAGTTGTAAGTTCTATTGTAACGGGGCTCTACTCCTCCCATTGGTTGGATGGTATTCCCATTAATTAAAGGGCATGAGGATAAACAATACCAAAGTACATTAGTACTAATTCTATCATCTAGGCTATTGCTGTTTCTTTAGTTCTATCCCTATGACCCAAATTTGTCCTTAACTAGAATGATTGTTATAGTAAGTCGGTTATGGGAAGTAGGTAGATGTGTAATGAGATACTGTTAAAGGTGTTATTACCTAAGATGTGGACTGGTGAAGAGCTAATTGAGGAGTGGGTGCTTATGCATCTCAGGAGCGCATCTATAAACATCTCTAGGTAAGTATTTGATGCCAGTTCTATTATATTAATTAATGTATTGTGAACCTTAGACAATTATCTTATTTCTTCACGGTTGCTTGCTAAGTTGTAGTTTACATATCAGGGTTGGGAATCAATTGAATAGGCAATGGTTAGTCCATTTGCTAAGATGAATGCCTTAATTAAGTCTATAGAGCACAACAATAATAGCAATTTTGTTTTGATGTAAAGGGTGAAGACAGTAGAGGAGGAAGTAAAAGCTATTAAGGTTGATGCTAAAAAGGCTTGTAGAAAGAGCGTTGCTAGTTTGGCTTAAGCTTAGGAACAAGTGAAGGCGACCTAGGAGAGACTAAGTGGATGAGCAATACTGTGGTGAATGTTAGGCAAGAAAGTAAGAAAGCCATAGCATAAGCGAAGAGGATGTAGGAGGAGAAGGAAGCTACTTTAAGTGAGGTTATTAGGTTTAGGTCTAAGTTAGAGGAGGTGAGTAAGAAGCTCGGTCACATGTAAGTAGCTCTTAATTAAGGCTAAGGTGGAAACTCATTCATCTAAGGTTAAAATGGCCAACTTAGGTAAGAGTACTAAGGATTTGAGGATACAAGTGCTTGAGTTCAAGGCAAGGTTGACTAATGCTATAGAGCATCTTTAAGAGAAAATCATAAACAAGTTTTTGGACAATAAATATATGGGGGATGTCCAAACCTAAAGTATCATCTAGGCCAAAATATGGTTATTAAGGTCTTTAAGAATAAGTATAATGAATTTGATTTCTACATCTTAGATAGGAGTTACCTTAAGTGAAAGATGAGCCATCAAGCATTGAAGCAAGGGAGGAGATGAAACCGCAATTCAAATTAGTTTTAGCGATGGCAATCATACTCCTTCTTTAAAGGTTAACCTGTAAGGGGCTCTTGAGCCAGTTAAAGATAGTTGAAGAGTCTAGGATGGATGAGAGTTCGATACCCCCATATGCCATCATGTTAGATATGGATATCTCTAACTCCCTTCAGTAGCAGTAATAGTAGTAAATGAAACAGGAGTTGTAGGACGGGGGCTATGACGGAGGAATAACTCCCTTGACTTAAGTTATACATGTTTTTCTTACCTTTGTCTAGTTTGTTTGTACCTAGTCGGAATGTTAGACTTTATAAATGTACTCTTGTATTATAGATAGAATTCAATTTGGTTTGCTCTTCTTTTGTTGTTTATTTTCTTTTACCCTTATCTACTTCTTTGGCCATAGTTTTGAGTTGCTATTTGAATTGTGAGTTAGTACAAAAATGTTAATAAGGCACTTAGCCCTTATCATTGCTTCATCTTGTATTAGAAGCTTATACTAAGCATTATCCCCTCTAAAGGTTTTAGCTTTTTGCTGGGAAGTAGCCCTATGTAAGTGGCTTAACCTTCTATAGGTATTGTCCCTAATAAGGAACTTAGCCTTTTACTAAGCATCGCCCCCACATAAGAGGCATAGTCCTCTATAGGTATCATCCTTAAGATGCCTCTATGTAAAAGGCTTAGCCTTCCTTAAGCATTAACTTTATTGAGCATTGCCCATATAAAAGGCTTAGCCATTTACAAGCGTCATCCTTAGAGGGGACAATTGGTGGGCCAAGTCATTGGATGTTGCTTAGTAGGTAGAGTAGAACAAACTTATATAGATAACACACATAAGCTTAAAGGGGCATTGGAAGTTATTGTGATGTAACAACTCCAATGCTCAAGTCAGTTTAGGAAGAATACAATACTAACTTTCTCTAAGATGATGGTGATTTGGAATCATGAAAATCCCTTAGTTCTCCCTTACCTTGCCATTAAACCCCTAGAGTGTTAAATAGGAAAGATGATGAAGGCAAGGTTGGCAGCTCCTAGTCCCCTAATAGCTATTCCCCATGCATTTGGCATAATAATTAATATAAGTCCTTTTAAAGTCAGACTAACAGACGAGTTTCCTCTTTATATACCACCTATGCTCCTTTTTCCTTATCTCTTAAGGATGATGGGCCATGAGCTGGTCCTATAAGTGCATAAGTCCTAAAACCAAGATTAGATTGTCAATTAAGACTACTCATTTATGCATATCTGAGGATTTTGTATTTGTTTGTGCTTTAACTATTGATGGATTTCTTATTGAATCTTTATGTGAGTTCTCTATTGGGAGCTCAAGTTTGTATTGAATAGGATATGTAGGGATGTTAATGTTACTAACTTAATGGACACTTTCTTATGGACATGATTGTGCTTACCATTAGAGAATTTAATGTGATTTTAAGCATAGATTGGTTAACTAGCCACCATGTGACCATTGATTGTCAATGTACCATATTGAGTTTGATCTTGGTGAGATAGGAGAGATTAGTCAAGAGTTAGAAGTTTAGAAGCCTAAGATGACACTAATGATAGATGTCGGTCTTAGAGAATAACCAAGAAGGGAGGTTGAATTAATTGTTAATAAAATTTTAAATTCCATCCCAATTTAACTTCTTAGTGTTCAACTATTAAACACTAAACTTGTTCTTCATTTCTAATGCATTAGAAATCTAACAAATTTATATCAAGGATTTACGTACAGAAGATTAATCTTAGTTCTTAATATGAACTTTAACTTAATTCTTTAGTCTTACTCTTATATGCTTTTGATTAATCCATGGCGTACAATTAAATAAGCAATAAAGTATTAAAAGAGAAATAGATAGGGAATATGAGAATTAAGCAACGATGCGTAGTGGTTTTAATTGAGTGCCAATCCTCTCTTCTAACATTAAGTACTAGGGATAAAGTCTTCCACACCTAAACATCTACTATTTGAAAAAATTCAATATGAGGTGTACAATTCCTCAACTTTACCTTATCTCCTTACTTCATACCACAAAAGTAACTGAAATCTATAAAGTCCCATCACTATTCTCTCGAATAGTACTCTACTAAGTTTAAAGAGTTTAGTTATTCTCTTTGAGGATCACTATATGATTCCTTACACTTTAGCATAGATCACAATAGTTTTGCACTTTAGCACATGTGCTTCTTAGAGACTTATAATCATGTAATACTTGTTTTGCACTTGCAATCGTATTGTCTATTCTCTTCTTCTTATTTCATATATATGTGCTCTTGTTCTCTCTGTCTCTTTAAATAGATGGTGTTTCTAACGTTCAAATGCTTTATCTTTGGAAATAGATGTGATATTCAAATCTTTGTAATCCTTATGTTTGCTTTGTATTCTAAATCTGCTCGGTTGTCAAAGATATGTATCCACAATTCTTTCTTTCTTTTGATCTCTCTAGAAAGTACATCTTTATCTTTCCAATACTTACATCATTTGCTTCTTTTTTGAACTTGTATAATGATAAGTAAAATATTCTTTGTCATGATTAGATATATTACCCAAATATATCTTTTGTTCAACGCTATGTCTTGATTTGTTATTTGCTTCTTTTCTTATATAAGTTTCTAAAATAGCTTCTATTTTTGTGTAGCTTATGAACATAATTTATCTTTTAAACATTTCTTATCTTATCATCTAATCTTGACTTTCAATTTAGCTATCATCTGAATTCTTGTATTTTTTATTTAGTTCTTGATTCTCATCTTTTCTGATACTTGTTTTATCTTCTGTAATTACATTCAAATTCAGACTTTTCTTTTTTTCTTTCATCTTAGGTTTTGCAATATTTCTTTACTTCTTGTGATTGTTCTTCATTAAGTTTTGAATGGTAGATATTTTTTAAAATTTGTTAGTCTGATTTAGATCTTAACTTTCAATTCTAGTCATATCTTTCAAGTTCTCATCTTATTTTTCAGGTTTTGATCACTTCTTTCAAGTTTGGAACATCTTTTTTAGGTTCGAAATATCTTGAGTTCCATGAGATTTAAACTTATTCTGCATTCTCAATAATTTGATCAATAATTTTAAGTACGTATATTTTGTTGTCATTAAAATGCCTTTCATAGAGGTTCTTATAATTTTTTCTTTTTTAATAATGACAAAATATTTATTTAAAAAATGATTTGAAATAAACATAATCATAGTATTCATAAGATCTTTTAGAGATTTTCTTTTGCTAATCATTTATCCTTTTTTAGATTTTTTTCTTCTCCCCCTTTTTATAATTATCAAATAATGCATGTAATGGGTATCTAACAAAAATGTAAACATATATAAAAGCACATACAAAAGCATATATGATCATAAAGATATAAGACACTTATGATCTTATCAAATAAAAAATATACACTTCCTACACAAAAATGTTAATATATCAAATCATAAGGACATCAATCCTTTTACTCCCCATCTTATGGAATATAAGGCTTTTTCATATTTTTCATGTAGAAATTTGTTAGTCTTCGTTGCTTATTAGCAAAACTGATCATGATCATTATGTCTTATGGAAACAATTCATTGTCTTATAACCAAAATTCCTGCTTAAGCTTATATGTTCCATATCATTGAACGGATCACAAAATATAGTTTGCATAAGAATTTAAAACATAATCTTAACAAAAATATAGTTCAATAACCAATCATAATCCATCAAATAAAAAAAAACTATGTTCATCAGATCAAATAAACTGAGTCTTTTTATAATATTCTTGAAGATTTTGGGTCAATTAGATATTAGAGGTGGGGGAGATAGAGATATGAGAGATGATTCGGTTTGAGAAGAACTTGATTCAAGATCTAATTTGGTTGCTATAAAAAATTTGCTAAGATGTTGTAGTTCTTCTTTAATTCTCCTTAATAATTCATTCACCTTCATCGAATCATTTATACTCAATTGATTCCCTGCTTCCTTCTAACTCTTTCTCTCAAATTCACGACCCTTTGAGAAATTGAAGTAACATTGTAAAGATCTAAAATTCTATTATAAAGTTCTCTTATAGCAACTTTCTTCACATACTCACGAAGTAACATTGTCAAGTTTTGTTTCTCATTATTTATTTTAACCTCTTTTGCTAGATAGCTTGCTAGTTCTTCATAAGAAACTTTGACTTTAGGATAAAAAATAATTTCTAGAGATCTTTCATCATCAAATATTTTAGTATTAACTTGATTAATTATAACACCCTAAACTTAAAACACTATAGACTACTATGTGTCCTTAGTAATCTACCGATACATCAAGCTAAACAAGCAACTAAAATTCTTTAGGGTTTCATAAATAACTTCCTAACTCTCATTCAATCAATCTTAAGGTTGAAAGTTATAATTAAATCTCTCCAAAATATTGTAACTGAAATGAACTTAAATAAACTAAACTCTCATGTTGCAAATGAAATAACAAGACTCCAAAATAACAAATCTACTCATTTACTCTCACTAGTTGTTTACATCTCATCATTGTAATATTAATAGTATTCCCTAATATCTTTGTCCTAGTAATAATAATATGCTTCCCCATTCTTATCATAATCTACTTATTCATTTAAAGTCCTTGCAGCTAAAAAAGAAAGAGGAATGAGTTAATACTCAATACAAAAACCTACAAACACAAGCGTATCTCATACAGCAATCAATAAAGAATAGGCTATAATGCAACAAAAATAAATCAAACAATAAGTTAATATATATTTAATTAAGTCAACAATCAACATAGGTCAAGATCACTTGTGATTAACTCCAAATTTAAAGTATCTTAGACTCCACACATAGTTCCTAATTAGGACACTAACATTACGGCCCCCATTTAAATAAGCATTGGGATATTGGCACTATGACCCTCAAACGTCACTTAACCTACTTGGTTTTGGGACATTGGTTCTATGACCCTTAGACATCAACTTAATCTACCTCGTATCATATGAAGGGAGGTTTCTACTTAAGACAACATCATCCAAAGATCAATAAGGTGCCATCTTAGGAGCACCGGTACTACGACCTCTTGAGTCCAGCCAAACACGAGCAATAACCGTTTTTCATTCTAGTCATTTATTAATCTAGTTTACTTTAGCTATCCTATACAAGCACAAGTAGCATACAAGGTTTTATGTACTTAGGTCTTGGATATAACTCATAGAATCTACTTCAAATAACTTTTCAATATCAATACTTAGGTAATGAAACAAGAGCAACTCTTTTTAGGTTCTATTCTTAAGTTACAAAATTTTAACTAAGTGTTTTTACTTGTTTCCCTAGATTACTAAGTCTAAATTTGATCAACTTGAGGTTTAGGGATCTATTTAGGCTTCTATTGATGTTTAGATAAGGTTAAGATAAGATTGGATGAAAGATAGAAACAAGAAAAGATTAGAAAAAGAGGACAACAAGAACAAGTACGAGGTTCATGGCTGTGTTCTTGGACTGTGGTCCTTCCTTAAATAAAAACTTTACATTATGCGCATGATTTAACCACCATTGCAAATCCATGGCCTGAATCTACAATTGTGGTCTTAGGCTATGTTCCTCTTGGCACCAAAATTTCTTTTCACACTTTAACTAAAATTCTCAATGAGGGGTTTACGAGTAAGACTACAGTCGTGGTCTTTACCTGTAGTCCTCTTGTTTGACATTTCCTATCTCCTTTTCAACTCCAAACTTCTCCACATCATCCAACAGCAACACCAACACATTTAACACTTTGATTTCTACTTAGGATTTGATCTTTTCCAACAACTAACAACAAAGAACACTTAGGTGTGTTCCAATTCCCACATCAATCAAACAAATAAATAAATAAACAACAAAGCACATGCCTTACTTAAACGACAGAAGCAATCGAAACCTATACCATACAAAACTTGATTACAATGCCTAAATTAAATTTATATACGCTAAATAACAAATCCAATCAAGATAAGAACATCCAAGTCAATTACTATATTACCAAGATTGAGATCACTCATCAAGTTAAGGTTTAGATATTACCCTTACTTTTGCTTTACAATACCTCAAACACACGCTTTTATGAATCTAAAACATTCCCCTAATGTCAAAGAATTGCAAAACCAAAATAAAAACAAGAGAAGTGCTTCAATTGGACTTATGTCAAAGAATCAAAACAAAAGAAGTGCTTTAACTGAACTTATCTTAGCCTTACTTTCGTAGGTATCTTAGAGGGGGTTTTGTAAAGTAAGAGAGTAAGAGAATTAGCCTTAAGGTTTTGTGGAGGCTTTTATACTTAAAGGGTAGAAAAAACCATCTCGCCATTCTTAAAAGTTACAATATTACTTTTCCTTATCCGATCCAATATTTTGTTATTTTTTTTACTTTATTCCTTTTATTAAATTGATTTTCTAGGGTATCACATAATCTTGCTCAACTTTGTCCTTTCTTTTTTATTAATATTTTCTTTGGCTTCTCTAATTTAGTATCTATCAAAGAGAAACAATTTAGTGGGTAATACACTTCACATGTAATACACATGTGATATGCAAATACTAATAAAATATTTACATATATGAAATGTGTAAATCACATATGATAATTAATTTGGAAATTATCCATTCCATTATTATTAATATCAAGATTTTTAACTCTTATCATAATTCCATTTTTATATATAATATATCTGACTCTTTTATTTTAGGTACTTATATTATAAGTGAGCACTCATCTAATATATCATTTAGTTAAAATAGAAAGAATTATAACGGAAGGGATGAACGTTTGGAGTTTGGTTCAAATAGGAGATCAATATTTTAAAAAGTTCAAATAGTGGATAAACATTTCATAAAATGGTTAGAATAAGGGATAAACGTTTCATAAAATGGTTAAAATAAGAGATAAACGTTTCGAAAAGTTCAAATAAGAAATCAACGTTTCACAAGGTAGTGCTATTATGAATTCCTCATTTGAACCATTTTGTGAAACGTTGATATTTTATTTGAACTTTTTGAAACTTTTATCTTTATTTTAACCATTTTATGAAATGTTTATTTCTTATTTGAACTTTTTAAAATATTGATTTTCTATTTAAACTAACTTCCAAACGTTCATCTCTTCCGTTGTAATTTTCCTAGTTAAAATATCTTATTTAGCTTTGGAAAATTTAATATATAGATTTTGAAACTACTATTGAGATAATATGGATAGGTTATAAAAACAATAGCGATTGTTTCTTTTCACACTTTCTCATGAAGCAAACATTACATTTGCATTTAAAGGAAATTTAAAAAATAAATAAATAAATAAACATCCCACCTTTATCATAAAATATGGTATAAGTTTCATTATTTTTAACATGCATTGAGTGCATTCCGTATATGATTAAATCAAAACATTCTAATTAGATTCACATTAATTATAATATAATTTTGAAAGGTTTTACCTTTTATATTTCATGCTTTTTATTCATTACATTATTTACCATATCATTTGGATTTCATCTTATTTATTTATGTCATTATTGCTGATTTTCATTAAATTCTAGTTTTAGGGCACTTAAAATGTTACATTATAATATTTACTATAGTTATAATTGGATATATTTTTTCTATCATATTTCGATTAATTTCCATTCACTTAATTAACTTTATTGTATCAAAGCATTTTCCACCTTTTCACTCCTTTACCCTACGATTTTTTATTTATATATTATAAATCAAGATGTGTGGTATATAATAGATGAATTGATGATCATTGGAAACACTGTTAGTAATAGCATGACTAATAAAGAGGATGTTGACACTTACACATTGAAAATTATTGAAATGGTTGATATTAGATCATGTATCATCAATATAAATTTTTAGATTAATAAAGAGATGATTAATATTTATATACATTATGATTCTTTTTTCGATTGAACTACATATGTATATAGTACTTTATGGTGGAAGAATGAGATGTTCTTTTTTTTTTTCTTTTTTACCTAAAGAAATAATGATATCAATGAAAGAAAATTGGCTCAATTTTGGAACTATCATGCGAAGTGTAATAATGATTAGCTTTTCTTTTATTATTTGTTAATGAATTAAGTAAAAAGGTATTTGTCAATCAACAAGAGCCAACATACTTGATTATATATTTTTTCTATTTTTGGTATAAATATACACATATATAAGGTTTTGTATTATATATAAATATATTAATATATATATTAGCAAATGAAGTACCAACGATATATGTGCAAAAGAAAAATCATTTATATTACTTAATAATATTTGTTATGAGGAATAGAGAAACTGAACATAAAGCTTGATAATATTGAAGAGAAAATTAAGTATTCAAATAAAATTTAATACATATAATTTTCTTAACCTATTAAGTTAATCATAAAACTAATGATAATATCAAATGAAAAAAAATTAAATATATCAAATCAAAATAAATATGTATAAACTACACAAAAAGTGATTTAAGGTAAAGACTTTATTAACCAATACTACAAAAGCAAAACAAAAATTCAAGATAACCACAGTAATTAAACTAGCTTGGTTGGGTATCTTCAATTCCCATTCGCTGAGCATTAATCTCACTCTAATCAAAGCCGGATTTTAAAATAACCAAGTCCATTGAACAAGAGTTCAAGATGAAAATTATATAAAATTGCTAATTTATATATGACCTTAACATTACTCAAGTCAACTATCTAAGTATATATCGACTCAAATTTATGAAAGAAAAAATGTACACACGATTAGATTAACCCACTTATCTTTCACTCTCTTTATGCTCATCTCTCTTCCTTCATATCTCCGAACAAAATATGTTGCAATAAGCCTAAAAAAATAATAAAATAAAAAGATAAAATCATATTTAGAATGCATAACACCATAATGCAAAATTACTATGATAAAAAAATTAGAATGTTATAATGAACTTTATTGATAGTGGATTTTTATTTGAGTAATTGAATACTCCGCAAAACGCGAAACTGTTAAAGATAAGAAATTACACCTAACAAATATGCTCCTAATCATATCTTGTGATGATGTTCATTTGACCTGCATCAATAGGTCGGCAACTTAGTTGCTAACCTATTCTTAAAGTTTCACTAACTTGTAACACTTTTGTTGACCATGGTTTATTAAGGTTGAATCACTAAGGCTTAACCCATTAAGTTCAAATTTTCAAATATTAGGATAAGGGCATGAACTATTCAATAATTATCTATGTTTGTAGCAACTCAACTAACTTTAGTCTTCACAATTAACACATACCTAAATTTAGAATTTGCTACGTATCTAAGGTGGTTCAATTGCCGTTATACAATTATTGGACAAAATCCTATAAATATGCATAGACAACTACTATAAGATACTCTAGACTCTCTTAACTAACTTTAAACATTAGAGTGGTAATGCTGAATAGCCTTACCATACTCCAAAGCTTTACCTTTGTTCCTTTACAAATCCTAAACTCCTAGCCAAATTTGGCCAATAGCATACTTCTTTTGCCTTATGTAGCATCTACTTATTTTTACTTGAAAATAAAAACATTTCACCAATTATTTGAAAAGGAAAAAAAAGTCATATCTCATACTATATATATAAAGTATGCTAGAGAAAAAAATGTAAGCATAAAGATACAAAGAAATAGTAAATTGTTTGAAAAAAAAAAGAAAAAAGGATTAAACAACCATGTTGCTCCTATCATATGTATCTTAAGATCTTTATCAAACCATTATAATGAGACTTTGTAAACCTAAAAACGGAGATGCAATATATGAATGGGACTTTTTATACAATATGTGCAAAGAGATATTATGTTTTGAATTGTTATGTGATAGATAACTTTGTAGGAATGTAGAAAATGCTTGATAAGGATAGGAGAAATTTTATAAGAGAGATAAGGAAGGCTTATGATTTAAATTAATTTAAAATTTAAATTATTGATTGGAATTAGAACATATTATTAAATGACCACTATAATTCAAATACTAAATTAATGAGTTAAAATTTGAATTATTGATTGGAATTGGAACATACTATTAATGACCACTATAATTTAAATACAAAATTAATGAGTTAAAATTTGAATTATCGATAGATATTTATACTAATGGGAATTGAAATATACTATTATATTAAATATACTAACATCAAATTTGGATCCCTTAAGGTTATTATTTTTGTAAAGTTTGTAAAGTTCATAAAGTTGCATATCAATCACTATAATTGTCTAGATTTTTTATAAAAAAATGATGTTAGAGTGATATCACAAAATATTCAAAAAATCTAAATAATGACAACCAATTTATTTGTAACAAAACTTTAGGAAAACATTAACTTTTAAGAATCTATGTCCAATGATATCATAATAAAAACGTGGAAGAAGTGGTTTTAGTTTCAGTTCCCTAAAAAAGATTTTAATAATATTTGATTATATAACCATTTGTCTATGATTTCCCATATAAATAATATAAAACATATAACAATTGTTTGATAAGTTATTTAATAAAAGTATGAAAGGTAATATTGTAAATTTATTTTTTAAAAATGCAACTAACACTAAAACCACGAAACTCCCCTAATCCTTTTAATAATATGGATTTAGATTATACATAGTTTAAAATCTACATATATGGAATAATTGTAAATATAATTTCATTTAACCACCCTCCAGCCTTTTTTGAAAAAATGAAAAATATTTCTCAAGCGTAAAGTTGCTTTATTTCACTTTTATATGCTATCCGGTGTCTTTCTCACCTAAAGATAGGAGAGAGAGGGAAAAGAGAAGATTTTCCCCTTCCCCAAAGTCCACTCCCAAACGCCCTTCTCTTTCTTCCCGTTGAAGCTTCTCTTCTTTTAATTTTAATCTCTTCTCCTTTCGTTCTCATTCTAATATCTTCTTATTTCCTTCTCTTTATTTGAATTTCCCTTCCCTTTTATCTTATCTTATATATTTTTAAAATCATAATTCCACGAACTACAAGCAACACAAAACGTGAAGTTCAAGTTCCCAACTAAATAATTAAAAAAAAAAAGGTTTAAAAATTAAAAAAAGGGTTCAAAATTAGGGTTTCCTTTCGTGTTAAATTCCAAAACCTTGTGCTATCTATTAAGAATATAGAAAAATCTAACTGGAACGAAAGAAATACCCATCTTTTCACGTCATTACCATCAAAATATCATAATTCAAGACCCTAATTGATTATCATTCGTTCTCTTCTTCATCATCATAGGAGCTCTCTCTTCTTTTGTATATTCTTTTCTTTACTTGTTATTATTAACAATTTCTTCTACATTTGGTTCTTTAAATTTTTTTTTTTTGGGGGTGTGAAATCTTCATTTATTTTGGTTTTGGGAAGCTAATTGGGGATTTTTGTTCTACTTTTTTTTTTTTTTTTTTTGAGAATTGGGTTCTTTTTTGGTGAAAAAGTTAGGACTTAATTGCAAGTTTATGTTGATTTGTCATCGTGCGGTGTTTTAATTTGGTGCTTCGTCAAGGGTTGAGCTTGAGAGTTGGGATTTTTCGAGGGTTTTGTTGGTGGATGAATCGCAATTTAGGGTTTTTAAGCCGAAATTGGGGTTTATCGATCAAATCCTCGAAGTTCTAGCTTTATCTGGAGATTTTAGTTACGAATTGCGGATTAACCCGACTCGTATTTCCTTGTTATTTTCATGGTTTCTTTTGAATCTAAGGAACAGAATTTTGGGGCCTCGGAGGTTTAGTTACAGAGCGAAAGATTGAAGCTTCTGTATCGATTGGGGTATTTTGTGGTGTAAAGTTTGTGTCTTTGAAAAAAGAAAGATGAGTTTGACATATGGTGAAGAAGAGCCAATTCATGATGGTAAACTTGTAGTTCATATAGCTGAAAATGGGCACTCATTTGAGCTTGAATGCAATGGGACTACCCTGGTTGAGGCAGTTATGCAGTTCATAGAATCTGTTTCTGGGGTTTACTTTAACGACCAACTTGTGCTCTGTGCAGATATGAAGCTCGAACCACAGCATTTGCTGTCGTCTTATAAGCTTCCATCCAATGACCGTGAAGTGTTTATCTTCAATAAGGCTAGGTTGCAGGTTCATTCTTCTCCTCCTCCACCTGAGGAGATCGAAGTTATTGGAATTGCGGACCCTCCTTTGCCGTCTTCATCCGATGATCCACATCCACTGGATGATGCTTCCGATCCTGCTCTGAAGGCTTTGCCTTCCTATGAGAGGCAGTTTCGCTACCATTTTAATTTGGGAAGGGTGATATATAGTCGAACCCAAGTGAGGATTCAGACAATTGATAGGCTTTTGAGAGAGATAAAGGTTCAGGAAAGGGCAGTGGAGGTAGCTAGAAGCAATTTGGAACAGTACTATAGGTTGATTAACCAGAATTATTTGGAGTTTATGAAGCGTTATTTGCAGCAGTACCGTGTTCATTCTGATCTTTTGGTGAATTTTGGGCGGGATATAGAGAGATTGCAATTGGTCTCGCTTCATCCTTCTTTGCAGACAGGTAACCGCAAATGCTTGTTGGATTTGTGGAAGGAAGACAACTTGCGGAAGTTGGCTGAGAATCGTACTAATTCTCACAGGCAGTTTGAGAATAAGGTTTTGCAGTTTAAGCAGACATTTGGTGAAATGAAGCGCAAAGTTGAAGATCTGTTTTCAAGTAAAGGCTCGCTGCCTGTTAGGAATTTGGAGCAGAAGATTCAGGAGCATCAGCGCTACATCAATGAGCAGAAGAGTATCCTGCAGTCTCTGAGGTTGCTGTCTTTCATTCGAGCAACTTGCATGATAATCTCTGGCTATAGCTTTTGTAGTTCTGTGATACTTAATTTTTCATACCCTTTTATTCTTGTCCAGTGCAGTATCTTTTTAGGTATAAATTATGTTAATTTAACCACTATTCCTTTTCCATACGAGCATTATGTTGCCAAATCTGGCTTATTTCCATGGACTGGTTTACAGATTTTAAGAAGCTGAGAGGAAGAGTTTTCTGGAAGAGGGGGAAAAATATTGAAGGGTTATTGTGAACTGGGAACTTGCATTTGACCAAAATAAATAACAAAACTGAGAACTTGCCTGATATCTGGATATAGCAGACTTAGGTGGAAAGCCATACTTGAATATGTGCAATAAGATTATCTGTGTTTCAAGGGAGATATGAAAGCATAATCAAGGGATGCAAGTTGCAAAGTAGCCTTACAATAGTGCTTCTGTTTCAGCTATGTTTTGTTATGGGGGTGCTTGGTGTCTTCTTTCCTAGTCAGTCAAAACGATTACTATCTGGGCAATCAATTACATGTTCACATATGTTGAAAAGTTGAGCACTTAAGTTGATGAACAAAAGAAAAGCTGGCTTCTGCATGAAAAAAAATATAAACAAGGATAGATTATCCTTCCTTTTCTTCTCTTTCTATTGGTTTTGAAGGTAAATCTTGAGCATAAGCATGTATAAAAATTTGTTTAAGGACTGGTTAAAGGCTTGCCCAACTTCTTAGTTGCTGTTCTGTGTTTTGCTTTATGCAACTGTTAGCAGATGGCTTTTTTTCCCATTCCCTTTTGGTATTTCTTTGAAGCCATATCCTAAATCTTCCTTCTCAATGTTTCTTTGCATGGATGTATATAAATATGATGGCTTTAGCAGGAAAATATCTGGTAGAACTGGGTGGAGCCATGATTCCATGTGCTTACTGACTTGAGTTATACTTTTTAACTGAACTTTAGGGACCAATAATTGTATGCTGTATCCATCAACTTCTGGATATTGTCATGCCAATGATTAGCAGTTGAAACATAGGGCATTCTTCAAAGTACTTGCGGAGTATTTTTCTCTAATTTCCTTTAACTGGCATTTAGCTACTCAATCTGAAAACTTATACGCTTAGTAGATGCCAATCATTCTAACATGCTTCACTTCAAAATTACTCATTATTGCCTGGTTTGGTTGATTTGCTTGTGTCAATAATACAAGTTTCTCTAGTTTTTTGTAGTACATTTCAAGATTCTAGGTGCCACTAAGCTATTAATACAACTATTTGTGCAGTAAAGATGTAAACACAGTGAAGAAGCTTGTGGATGATTGTCTGTCAAGCCAGCAGTTGTCTTCTTCACTCCGACCCCATGATGCCGTTTCAGCCTTGGGTCCCATGTATGAAGGTCATGAGAAAAATCATCTTCCAAGGATGCAAGCATGTGACCATTTGACCTCTGAGCTTCTAGACTTGTGCAAGGATCAGAAGAATGAAATGAACCTATTTGTGCATAATTATGTGAAAAAGATAACGCATGTATCTTACACCATCAAGGATATTAAGTTGCAATTTCCTGTTTTCAAGGAGGCAATGGCTCGTCAGGATGATCAGTTTGTGGAATTGAGACTAGTTCGTGGAATTGGCCCTGCATATAGAGCATGTCTTGCTGAAGTAATCAGGAGAAAAGCTTCCATGAAACTTTACATGGGCATGGCTGGGCAGTTGGCTGAAAGGCTTGCAATGAAAAGGGAAGCTGAGATTAGGAGACGTGAAGAATTCTTGAAAGCACAAAGCTTATATGTTCCTAAAGAAATATTAGCATCTATGGGATTATTCGATGTGCCTAGCCAGTGTGTTGTCAATGTTGCTCCTTTTGATACTGCATTGCTGGATATTGAAATTTCCGGTCTTGATCAGTATGCACCAGAATACTTAGTGGGGCCTTATATGAAGGCTGAGAGGCAAGGGAGCCTGAAAGGTTCATTCTCCATGTCTAATGATGGTTCACAGGCTGCCGAATCTGAAGACTTCGCTCTAGGAACTCTTCACAATTCTCTGGATTTTTTTGAGGAAAATGAATTGGTTGAGATTGCTGGGACTGGCAAGTTGGAAGTCGAGAATGCGAAGTTGAAAGCTGAACTTGCCTCTGCCATAGCTTTGATATGTTCGCTCCACCATGAAATTGAGTATGAATCTCTTGATAAGAGCAAGCTTGATGCCACATATAAAAATATCACTGAGAAGACTGCTGAAGCCCTTCATTTGAAAGATGAACACAGTAAACATCTTGAATCGATGCTCAAGAAGAAGCAAATGCAGTGTGTTTCCTATGAGAAACGGATTCAGGAATTGGAGCAGAAACTGTCTAACCATTACTCACAAGAGCAGAAGCTTTCAACCAGCAAAGTTGCATTAGAGTCTACACCTTCAGGTGCAGAAATTGATGAGAGAAAGGCTCATATGTCTGAAGGGTTTGAACACCCATTGCTGTGCATCTCACCAACCGAGTCCATGGATGAAGTTTCTTGCATTTCAAGTTCTTTGGACCCAAAGTTCAGTACCAGGCAGTTGAGCAAATCTCGTGAAGGAGTAGATGAGAACATGCTGGACTCCTCTAGCTTGCTTAATCCTCACCTGGACACCTCCATGCAGGAGCCTCAGCGTGAACAGCAGCATGTCACTGACGAAGATGGGAAGGATAAGATGGTTGCGCAATTAGGACTGTCATCAGGGAGCTCAGTTGCTGAGACTGTTCATGAACCTTCCCATGTCCACCCAAGTGATGCCATCACGAAATCTGGTGTTGATATTGAACCCACTAATGACCTTCTGTCAGAGCTGGAATGCGCCATTGCAGACAAGTCAAATCAATTGAGTGAAACTGAGGCCAAATTAAAAGCTGCCATTGAGGAACTTGCTGGGCTTAGGAGGGAATTAGAAGTGAGGCAGAAACTCCTTGATGAGTCTCAGGTACTATCCAGCTAACCAATCTTACTTATGATTGCTTTTGTGGTTTTTGATTTTCTCGCTTCATTCACCGGTTTCTTTGCTTGTCTGACACTTGTGCTTCCTTTGTTTCACTCTATTAGTCTAAACAAGAATGGCTATAGATAATATCAATTCAAGTTAACTGGAACTCTTTCACTTTATTTAGTTGTAGAAACTGTTTGCTTACTTGCTCTAGCAGTTATTAGTATGGTGTTCTCCTTCATGCCGAAAATAGGACGTGTACTGCAAATCCATTTGGTCGATGAAGAATAGAAGCTCCATTGAAGCTGTTTGCTGTAGTTTCCATATTGTCGATATTGACTTCTCAGTGTTTCTTGCAGGGACACGAGCGCTCTGGCCCCTACCATTTAAGATTGCTGTCTTTTTGTCTGATGCAATTCCAATTAATTATTTTATATGAAACTGCTTGCTGCTTCTGGACCAACAATAGAGGGGAAAAAAAAACTGTTAAACAGTAATTTTTACATGGTTTTTGTTTTGTTGATGTATTATCGAAGGAAGTATGCTCTATAAATCCTTTATGTCTGAGGCATGCAATAGCTGTTAATTTGAGACTAACTCATTGAGATACAATTATTGCTGACATTGTACCTTTGCTTTATTTGGGGTTTAGACATGAATGGCTTTGGTTTGTAGTTGTTGACCAATGTTTCCATGGTGATGACATATACTCGTTAAATTGAGATTTTATGTAATCTGTTGTGACAACTTATGAATCTCTATAACTGTGCATTGCACTGTTTTGTTTTGTCCTCTGATAGATCATATCTAGCCTCTTCATCCTGTGTAATTTATTTTTCCTCTTATGATGTAGATGAATTGTGCTCACTTGGAGAATTGCCTGCATGAAGCAAGACAGGAGGCTCAAACTCATCTCTGTGCAGCTGAAAGGAGGGCTTCAGAGTACAATGCCCTTCGAGCTACTACTGTGAAGATGCATGGTCTAATCGAAAGATTTCGCAGCTGTCTATATGCTTCTGGAGGTGTTACTGGCTTTGCTGATTCATGGCGTAATTTGGCACAATCCTTGTCTAGGTGAGTTTGTTTTTTGGAATTTCTGAAATTTATCTTTTATATTATGATTGTGTGGCCCCTTTAACTTTATATATGAAGAATTCAATAAGATATTGAATTGCATAACAGAAGGCGGAGATGGAACTATCTCATGGAACATGACTGGAGGTGGTTCAAGCTGAAATGAACTTTTTATAGTTTGGTTTGTTATGGAATAGAATCAGTATGTACACTTAGCAATTTGGTTTGAAGCAATATTGTTAGGATTAAACTAACCAAAAAAAAAAAAAATTCCTAAGATTATTTAAAGTGGAACCAAACTATATAAGTATCTCCTTATGTGGAAATCAAGATATTACATTAGACTGTTATTTGCTGATATATACCTCGTTGTAAAGATACTTAACGTAATATCTTTTTTACTTATCAACTAAGTACAATGCAAATGATGCAGTTCTTAAAAATTGAGGATGGAGAAAATAGCAAAAATACTAGAGGATCACATCATAGCTTAAATCATGTTGATCGATTTTCTTGTTTGCTGAAATTTCAGTCCTGGAAATGAAGATGAAAACGATGCCACTGCTGAGTTTCGACAGTGCATCAAAGTCCTTGCAGATAGAATTGTGCTGTTATCAGCTTTCCGTCAAGAGTTGTTCGAGAAGGATAAAAAACTTGAAAATGAAAAGGAGGGGCTGAGGAAGGAATTGATTGAAAAGGAAGAGATGATCAAGACATTGTATAAAAAACATCAACTTGAGAAGCAGGTAATTTCTCTGGGCCTCCAATCGCTCTACCAGTGACAACTTATATTTTGTTAATATTCTCCCTTCTGTCATTTGATCACCTGTTTTGATCCCTCTATTCCTAGAATCATTTTGCAAACTAGAAGTACTATGAATCGGCATCTGTTATTTGACAGGGAATAATGCGTTTGTCACATGGCAACCATTCTCTCATGATTATGAACCCCCTTTAAAACAGCTTAAGATCTGAAAATTCAGAAGTCTTATAAATATTTCCTTTTCTGATGATTTGCTTTGACCTCCAGACTCTGCCTGATTGTGGTTGGTCATGTGTTTTTGGTCAACACCTTTTTCTTATCCGCTTCTTAGAACTGAAAAGAAATCTATTCTTGCAGGCAAACAAGGAAAAAATATCATTCGGTCGTCTGGAGGTCCATGAGATAGCAGCATTTGTTCAAAATTCAGCTGGCCATTACGAGGCTATTAACCGAAATTCACGAAATTATTATTTGTCTGCTGAATCTGTGGCCTTGTTTGTGGACCGCCTTCCAACCCGACCAAGTTACATCATTGGGCGGATTGTGCATATTGAGTGTCAAGTCGTGAAAGCATCACCACCAAATCAGCAGGAGCAAGCTAGAGCTGATAAACACGAGCATACTTCTTTCGACAAGGAAACCAACCGGTTGACCTTGAATTCAGGATCAAGCTCAAATCCGTATGGTCTCCCCATCGGCTGTGAATACTTTTTAGTGACAGTAGCTATGTTACCCAACGCTAAGATTCATTCACCTCCTTCCTGATCCCCGAGTTGAGCGGATAGATGTGATGGAAGTAAACAAGTGTACATAGCAATGGTATTTTAACAACAAAACTTTAGAGACGGAAGAAATCCCTTCCAGCTATGCAATTCTACTGGGTTTAAGTGAACTGATCATTGGTTTTTTACCCTGTATAGTTTGGTCATTTGCTCGAGTTCATATCCCACTTGTACATAAGCTACTCTTTCGTTCCTATATATAGAAGAAAAAAGGGAAAAAAAAAAAGAAAAGAAAAAGAAAATGTGAATATTTCCCCCGCGTTCTGATTCTTGGGTGCATTTCGTGTTGTGATGCATTTATTGCCTGATGTCAGTCAATGTTCTGCAGTGGACTGGTTCTGTGAGTGGCCAAAATGGTGCCTGCCTCTTTTATCTTTGCATCAAGTTGACGAGGCCCTTTCCACTTACCAAACGTGAACTTGTAGCATTTTGTTGAGGGTCATGTGATGTACTCTGTAGTTTGCATGAAGTATTATTTTATCCTCCATTCCTAGTTTTTGTTCATTTCCCTATCAAGTATTAACGACATTTTTCTTCTTTCGACCAATAGTTATGAACTCGTGAACGAGTATAAAATCATCCTTCTTCCCAAAAGTTACTGTAGGAGTTCTTGATTATTCAATTGGTTGATCTGTATCATAAGTGTCTTGAACATTGGGGAAATGGTTGTGCTCGTACTATAGCTGTTGTTTAAGGTCTTATCGATAGAAAGGCTTAGCAATACTTGAAAACAAATCTATTATCGACTCGAGTTCAGTTTTGATGCGATTTATCAAATAATACTTAATCGTGGTTTACTAAAATAGCTCCAGGAATCCAATATATTAAGTGAATTCCCCGTACATTTAGTTGGATGGGTTAACAAGTTCAACTGAATCCAGTTCGATGCAATTAAGCTTCAATATAGGATTAAAATTAATACACAGTTCAAGTTAAGCCAATTAAGAATCATTAAACTAATCTCAAGTTTAAAACCAATAATATTAACTTAAGCTTTAAAGTTTATATTTCTTTACTCTATTAAATTTAATTGGCGAAAGCCCCTCTTAATTCCGTGGATCTAGGGGGAAAAGAAATTTCTCAAAGGAGCAAAATGTTTCTTCGAGCAGGTCTATCGCGTGTTGCTTAGTGCTTGCTAGTGGAATAAATTAGAGAATTATAGGGGAGGGTATCAATATTTAGAATTAAATTTATAAATAAAAGATAAATGAGTAATTAAAATAAGAGATCTCTATTATAATACTATTAACTCTAACTTATATGGTGGTTATTTATCATGTGGCACTTTTACAGATAATTAGATAATAGATAAATTGAAAAAAAAAATAAAAGAAATATAAATTACAAAAAAAAAATATAAAGAAAATAAGAAAAGAAAAATAAAAATATAAAACATATATGTATCAATATAATTAATTATAAAATTAAGAAAAATCATAAAAGCAAAAACATAAAAAGAAAAAATGTGAAAAATAAAAAAGAAAAATCGGTTCTTTTTTTTTCTTTATATTTTTTTGTATTTTATATGTTTTTTTATTTTTTTCTATTTATCGATTATTTAATTATTCACGTAGGTATCGTGTGTTTGCCACCTTAGTGCCACATGACACTATGTGGTAGAAAATTGTCATGTTAACGAGAGTTAATGGTATTATAATGGTAATTTTTTATTTTAATCACTTATTAAAATGTTGATTTCTTATTTTGATTTTTAAAAATATTAATCTCTTATTTAAATTTATTATCAAATGTTGATACCCTAAGTGCAATTTCACCTAAAATAAATGGACATGAGTTGGCGTTGCTTCATATTGTTATATTACTTTGACAGGCAACGGCGGTTATAATTATATTTTTTTTAAATATTTATCCATTGAAATGATGTTATTGGGTATAACAAAAGATTAAAAAAAAAGATCGTTAATAAACTTTTATAAAGAAACTTATGATAAAATGAGAAGTTACTTCAAAATAAGAGTTTCTCAATATATTAATACGGTATCTAAAAACACGAGATGAGTTGCTTAGAATATACATGGCCTGAAATGAGCTGAAATAGAATCACGAATACAATTCTCTAAATCTGAATTCAAAACTACCCTTAAAGCCAAAGTCAACCATTCTAGAGAATCGCAATTCCAATTTTTAAAAGCATGTCCAAACATTAAAAAAAAAAAAAAAAAACAAAGGGAATGGAATCTCATGTCACAATTCCATTACTCTTACTCCGGTACATCAAACGTAACATTAAGGCATGTTTACCCATTCCTTGTTAGCAATCCAAATGTGCGTTGCTTTATTGTTAAATTTCTTCCTTAAAAAATCACGAGTTCATTCATAGAGGAACCCGAAAAGTAGCTGATAATTTTTGTTTTAAATTTCTAATGTGATTTAGTTTAATTAATAATAAAATGGGATACATAATGATTTAAAAATTATTAAGAAACCTTTTTAATGGAATTTAAAAATAAAATGTGGAGTTCTTAAATAAACTAATGTGTCAATATAAGGAAACGAAAAAAAAAAATGAAAATATAGAGTTCCTTAAAATGCAGAATAGTCACCTACCAATACACCTATTACTATGCCTTCATATGGAAAACAAAAAAATAAAATAAAGACACCATAAAACATGATCACTACAAGAGAAAGAAAAAAAGGGGGGAAAAAAAATTACTTGCAGTAGTGTCTTCAACTATCAATTACAAATTTCCATGAAATTATGAGTTAAAAGACACAATTTCATGGATAAAACCAAAAAAAAAAAAAAAAAAAAAAAAGCAGTACATAATGGAAATATAAGATTTGAATCTCTTACCAATAAAGTTGTACAAATCCCTTTTTTTATTTTAATGCCAAAATCGTGTCCTTAACTCACAATTTCATGGAAATCACCAATTGGATACACAATTTATTACTTAATCAGCTTTTCTTTGAATGCCAATACTGTCAAGACATTCACTGCTTGTGTGTTGAGCGTTGATGTACGCATGGTACAATGAGTGCATCTCTACATCCATGGCCAAAGAAAGACCAAGAAGTTCTGCAATGTGATGTATAAATCTGAAAATTCATGAATTTTCGATGAAAAAGGTGTTTGTTAGAAATTCTGTGGACATCTCTTGCCTTAAAAATTTAGGTGGAATTAAAAAACAATATTACCAAACGGTGTGAAGATCATTAAAAGATATGACCCTTTTAAGGTTTGGCTACTCTTAAAGCAACAAATGAGTTGAGTTGAGTTAAATCAAACTTTTGAAAGCTTATGCTTATACTTGTCTTGTTTAAAAATTATTTAGCTTGAGTCGAGTTATGCTTTTATCGAACTTAAAAATTAGAGATATAAACTCGAGCTTGTTAAGGATTTTGAAACTTAAGCTCAGTTTATTTAAATAAATAAGCTCGAGCTTGTAGATCTAAACAAGCTGGTAAACGAGCTTGAGCTTATAGATCTAAACAAGCTAGTAAGCGAGCTTGAACTTGTATATCTAAACGAGCTCAAACTCGTTTATCTAAATAAGCCCAAACTCAAGTTTATTTATCTAAACGAGTTTGAGCTCAAGCTTATTTAGATCAATGAATCTAAATGAGCTTGAGCTTGAGCTTGAGCTTAAGTTTAAGCTTTAGAAAAAAGAGTTTAAACTTAAATTTATTTTTAATTTTATAATTATATCCTCACATTTTTCATATTAGATTAAACCTAACTCCTCTAAGGTGACATATCATGTAAAAGCACGTTCTAATCGACCTATTAACATAACATCATGATTATAGATAAACTAGTTATAGTTGTTTCTTTCACATGAAATCGTGAAACAAATATACCAACCAAAATACACATTTTGCATTTTATAATTAATCATTGTCAGTGACTCTTATGAAATATTACACTATGAATTCAAGGGTGGGATAGATTGAGTTTAATGACCAATTTTTACTTTGACAATAAATTTTTGATTAAATTGACAAATAGATGTAATATGGAAATATTTAAGAAACAATTAGATTGTAGAAATATAAAGAGAAAGGAATAGAGAAATTAAGCTTAGAATTTTAATGTGAAGTTTGAATTGCTTCCTACTCTTTACGATCATCTAATGCCTTAACCGAGGTCTTTACACACAACTTTTATTGATGATAATCTCAAAGGTACAAGTGCCTACACCTAATCTCTATTACAAATTTTTCTACAGTCATAACAACTCTCAGTCATTTAGTATAGTGCTATCTCTTGAATAAAAATTGCAGATATTAAGCTTGGCACTATACTAGGGTTTACAAAAGATTACAAATAATGATCACAAGACAATCGAAATGAAGTATAAGTAGACAAAAGGAATAATTGTAGGGATATAGTTCTATTAAATGTACTTTAACTATCCACAAACTTGCATTTATATCCTTTAGCAAAAATCCAGCTGTTGGTCCTATTCATCTTGCATTAAAGGCATTGTACCAACTAATTTATATGTGAACTAACCAGATGGTTATGATCGGACCAGCCAGATAGTCCATTTAAATAGGGTTACCATTTGGACAGTCTTTAGGTTACTAGTCACATGGACCATCATAGCTCATTGACCTTCATCAACCAATCAAAGAGTCTAGGGATAATCAATCGAATAGTCTAGGGACAACTAACCACCCAATCCATAGCCTGCCATTGATCACAAAACACCTAATATAACCAACCAAACGGTTCACACTAAAGCAGCTAAAAACACACTTAGACATAGTAGACAATTCTTGATTAATCGTTATTCTTTCAATAACATCAAAATCAATTTAATAAGTCGTAAAGTATTTCTAAGTTAATTTTCATTCCTTAAAAGATATAATTGATAAAGTTCTTGTGAGAATTACAAATTAGTTTATAACAAGGATTGATTAGTCATGACTTGCATAGATTTGTTTTCATTAAAATCACAAACAATAATCTCTAGGTTCAATAATCTCCTCCTTTTTTTATGGGGACAAAATTTTATAAACTCCCCCTTAATTTGACTCTCCCTCAAAGGTAATAAAAGATGTAAAAAAAAAAAAAAAAAAAAACCACTTATGGAAGATACAATATGAGAATATTTGAGTATTTACTCTTTGCTTTAGAAGATAGCCAAAAAATAATTTCATGATTAAAAAAAAAATGCTAATCTTCATTTTACAAACAAATTCATTTTATAAGCACATTTACTTTATTTAGATACTTAATTAGGTGACTTGAATTCTTCTCCCCCTTTGGCCTCATCAAAATGATGAGAGTCTAGGTAGTAAAGGGGAAGAGAAAAGCAAGGCAAAAAGTTAGTTATGCCATCAACAAAAGAAAAAAAGTAGACAAGCCAATAGGGAGACAAGAAATTCACAAAGAGCTATCAATGCCAACAATATAAGCAAATATTATGAATAACATATTCAAACAAGCACAAGAACAACACTATGAGTGAATCCTTACACCATAATAGTCATCACATAGACATAAAGTAGGTCATAAACAGAAGGTTGAAAAGCCAAAGGCCATACAAAAGATAGCCAGAGACCAAGTCTTAGTACAAAGATGAGAAAAAGGAAACAATAGACAAAATCAAAAGACTTCAAGAGCTAATCTTCGAAAGGTGGAGAAGAGCTACTAGAAGGCTTGGGAGGGGGAGGTGGTGGTTGAGCATAAGGACCAAAAGTGAGCAGAGGGAAGGGGTATGGCAGCTGGAAGTGGTGAAAAAGAGGATAAAAGATGTGATCTTGCTTGCAAGAGATCCTGTAAGCCTCACAACCAGTCATTTAGGGTTTCGATCGGTTGAAAGATCTGATCAAGCCTAAATTATAAGTAAAGTTAGAAATATTAGTAAAATGATTCCGTAAGTTCGAATTTAAGAAAATAAGCAATAAAATAAAATAATGTAAAAATTTCAAAGTTTAAGTATATTACTCGTTATTTATCGAAAATGCGGAAAATGCGTAAAATGCATTTCGATAATTAACAAATCGTTAGAGATAAATTATATATATATTAAAAATCATAGAATGACCTAAATAATAATTAGGAATATTCACATGTACCCTACATGTATTTACATGTAGATAAAAATATGCGAAATTACTTAAATTGGCTAAAAACTTATTAAATAATTAAAGAAAATTCATAATTAATTAAGGAAAAATAAAGAAAAATCAGAAAAAATAAGGAATGATCCAAATTTAGGTTATGGCAGCTGGGGAAAATAAGAAAAAAATTAGCCAATTAAATTAGAACAATATAAAAGTCAAATTGGAAGAAGATAAAGCAATTGTTTAATCAAATTAATGCACAATAATTTCCCTAAAACTATATAAATACTCCAAATTTTTCAAAAGCTCATTTGGTCAGTTTGGAGGGTGATAAAAATAGAGAGAGGCGAAATTGAGAGAAAAATTAGGGTTAGAAAAAAAAAAAAGAGAAAACTGTGCAATTAGGGCCTTAGAAGGGAACCTACACCAGATGAGCACCTGGGAGTGGACAGCCACCACCACCACATGGTGGTGGCAGTGCCTAGATCAGCCAACAAGGCCACGGTGGCTGGCGGTAGCCGAAGCCACCCAAACTGGTGAGTTCAATTTCCAGCCTGATTTTGTGTAATTTTATAAGAATAGTAAATATTCTTAGAAAATTATGAATTTTTTTATTATGAAATATTTTTGTATGTAGTTTTTAGGAAAAATATTATTTTGATGAAAATATGTCCCGTGATATATGGTACTTAAGAAATCATGCAAAACCAAGCATATTTCAGTTTAGAAATAAATAACTTTAGGAGTGTATTTTTAAGCCTAAAATTTTTGTGTAGATTACTTAGATGATATAGAACAGTGCTATGAAGCCCGTTTTTAAAAATTAAATTTTGAAATTTTTAGATAATTTTTAGGCCTTAAAATGAGGCATAAAATGGGTAATTTAGGATTAATTAAGTAATTAAATGGTTAATTACTGATTTAGTGAATAATTATATGTTTTAAGATGTTGAAATCTGATGAAGTATGATCTTGTAGCATTTAGGGTGTTAGATGTAATTATTAGGTTAATTATGTAGTAAATGAGTAATAGGGAAAAATAGTAAATTTTAAGTTAATTTTGTAAATTAGGGTAATTAGGTATAAAATCTGATTTAGGATGAATTTAGACACTTTAAAATGATAATTGATGTTGGGAGATGGTAATTAGAGTGATAGAAATATTAGATGTGTATTATATACATAATAGGTGATAATACATAATATGTAATTATTGGAAATATAATAAATAGAAGATATTAGAATAAAAATTGATATTATATAAATAATAGAAATATATAATAGATCTGATAGAAATCTTGAATTTATGTAATTATATGAAATATGTAAAAATTTCTTACATCAAGAGTAAATTCGGTATACTATTAAGGATTTAAGTGTACCGGGTATAATAAAATACCGATTAGGGGTAATTATGGTATTTAGAATATTTAGAAGTAAGGTGATTAACTTCACATTATGAGTTAATACAAGTTTCTAGAGTTCGAGTATAAAACAGTACTAAGAAATGGAACTAGAACCAAATTTAGAAATCGATGCGGAAACTGAACCTGAACTTAGCCCCAAACCCAGAATAATTGTAAAAGATTTGAGAACTTAGATAATTGGACATAGTAAACCCTAAACAAAAGATAACAATAAGCGTTATAGGATAAAACCAATCTATAATAGTTATATGAAAAACTGAAACCACGTTTGTGTCATAGGGATGATCAGCGATGGCTTGAGCGAGTTGGACCTCGAATAAGTGAGCGAGGAGTCTAGGTAAGTTGGGATTAATACGTTGCTGTATTTTGAAGGCTTGAGATTATACTTAGTTATGCTTGTTAGATAGTTGGTTGTGTACATGTGCTTGATTATGAGTGATGCTATGATTCTGTTTGTTGTTCTAGCTTGTATTATATGATTTGTATGAAATGATTGATCACCCTAAACTGGACTTAATCAAATATACGACTTGTAATCATATTCGAACTTGCATGGCAACCCATTAAGGGAAACCTAGGATTCTCTAACTAAATACCGATCCCTTCGAAAGGGATAGCGCAAGATTGCATAATGGTCCCTTCTTCATCCTTAGTTGAACTAAGTGACAGAAAAGGAGGTTGCGGCGAGGGTAAAGTCAATGATTCGAAGGTAGTCGCGAGAGGAGCGGTGTCTCCATTGCACAAGCCTGGGTTTGGTCGTGAGCTGTTGTATTAATGGCAACTCCTCAACCCAAATTAGAGCGGGCACAATTTCTCTAATCTCACGACGAGCCGATCAACGTTGTACGATGGCATTTGCTTGAACATGCATTGCACTTAATAAGTTGGTTGATAACCTTGTTATGTTTATGGTATAGTTTTAAGTCCTCTATTCTAACTTACTACGTTGTGGTTACTCACATCCCTATAGACATCGTTTAGGTGCTGGCTAAGAAGCAACTTACAACTACTCTAAAGTTAACAACTGCTAGATCTTAGGGAGTGAGGAAAAATATTTGAAAAACAAAGATATATTTTTAAGGTCTAAGCTTTTATTTTAGAATTTTTCATTTCTGAATAATATAATAACTAGGAAATATATTACGGTGAAACATTGTAAACGCTAATTGTAATAACTGAATTATAGTGTATATATATATTTTCTCACTTTCTTAAGTAAATGATTTATTTAAATTACAAACTATTTACTTCAAAGCGGGTTAGTCGTGGATGCCTTGTGTAGATCAGGTTTAGGATAGCGGTTATAAGGCCAACTTTTATCTTAGAATGGTTTATACGGCAGGGCTGTTACGACTCTGCCGTTTTAGGGCGTGACAGATCCTTTGCTCCATATAAAGATGAGAAGGAAAGGAATGGAGTGATGAGGGAGTGGTGTGAATGGTGAGGGAGAGTGAGGATCGATTGAAAGAGGGAGATAGTGGTGTGAATTGTAGGAAGGAGGGAAAAGAGAAACAATCGGGCGCCCTCCCCCCACCCCCTTTTTTTTTGTTTTTGCAATAACAATGCAAACAGTTTGAACAATTTAAGGAGAACTATTTGGATGGATACATACAGAAATTGGATTTTTGAATCGTCTGTTGGAACCATGCCCACGGTCTAAGGAAACTGTTCGAACAGTTCAAGGAAATATTCTATAGTCAGAGTCCTTGATGCAACTGTACTCGTGGTCAAGGGGAACCGTCTGGACAGTTGCATACAGAATGTCAACACTAAAAAGTATCTATTAAGACTGGCCAGGCAATTTTATTGTAACTATCCAGATGGTCTAAGCAAACATTTTGAGGTTAGAAGACTTGATGCAACTGTGTACATGGTTGATACTACTATTTAACTAGTTGATTATAGTCTACAATAGCTAACTTAAGAAGAAGCTTAGCTCATGAATTCTTTATGATTGTTATAGAATTAACATTTAAGTTAGTTAATTAATCAATAAAACACATAGAAGGAACACTCTTAAAATGCTCCTATTAGATTTTCCAAATTAAAGTAAGCTTTAGTAATAGGAGAAAAAAGATGTGTGAATAACTATTTCAACCAATTTGTTATAGTTTGTAGACTTAATGCAAACACAAAAAAAAAATTTGAAAAGAGATATGTCCCAATGAAAAACAAGATAAGGAAGCTTGCACAAAACATAACAAATGAGGGAATTCATATAAGAAGCTTACTTAACCATATTTCTTAGATTGAAAATGGTGTTCTAAACCGGTTTTCTAAAGGAGAACCTCATTGTATACAAAAGTCACTATCTATGTTTATGGGTCTTAGCACTTATCTTGCATGATCATATCTGACTCTCTTCTTAAAGTGCAAAAGAGATCTTCACTCAAAGGTTTAGTCAAAATATCAACTATTTGACTACTTGTATCCACAAATTCTAAGCACACATTATTATTTTGAATATGATCTCTAATAAAATGATGCCTAATCTCAATGTGTTTAGTTCTTAAGTATTGGATCAGATTTTTGTTAAGGTTAATGGCACTTGTGTTATCACATCGAATTAGGATATTGGAGAAATTAAGACCACAGTCTTGTAATGTTTGCTTCATCAATAGGATTTGAGCACAACAACTACCAATGGCTACATATTAGCCTTGATGGTTAAGAGTGCCATAGAGTTTTGTTTCTTAGAGTACCGAAATACTAGAGAGTTTCTTATAAAGTGATACGTATCGCTTGTGTTTTTTTGGTTAACTTTGCATATGCCAAAGTCGGCATCAAAATATCCTATAAGATCGAAAGAAGTGTATTTGAGATACCATAAGCCGATTTTAATATTGCCCGCTAGATACTTGAAGATGCGTTTTACCACATTCAAGTGAGATTCTTTTGGACAAGATTGAAATCTCGCACATAAACATACGGTGAACATGATATCCGGTCTAGATGCAGTTAAGTATAACAAGCTGTAAGCCCCAAAGCTAAGCCAATTAACCGTAGGATTGAACTTAGAACATAAGTTTTGGACGATCGGTTAAGGAATTCGATTAAATCCCAAATTATAAACTATTGAGAGAAATATTAGTAAAAATGACCCCGTAAACTTGAATTTAAGAAAATAAGTAGTAAAATAGGAGACTATAAAATTTTCAAATTTTAAGCATAATAATTGCTAATTACCAAAAAGGCAAAAAGTGTAATCTAATACCTAATAAATTACTAGAGATAGATTATATGTATACTAAAAATTTTAGAATGACCAAAATAATAATTAGGAATGTTCACATGTACCCCATATGTATTTACGTGTAGATAAAAATACGCGAAATTACCTAAATTGACAAAAAACTAAGTAAATAATTAAAGAAAATTATAAAATAATTATGGAAAAATCAGAAAAAATCATAAGATGATAAGCTGAATCAAGATAGGGTCGTGGCATGTCAGGATAAGAAAAAGAAAAATTAACCAATAAGAATTAGGCAACGCAAAAGCTAAAATTTAAGGGATAAAGTAATTGTCTTATCTAATTTAATGCACAATAATTACACTAAAGCCCTATAAATAGCAGAAAAAATCCAGGAACTCATTTGGATAGTTAGGAATCAGAGAAAATTAGGGAGAGTCGAAAATTGAGAGAAAAATTCGTTTTAAAAAAAAATTAGAAAAACTGTGCAATTAGGGTTTTCAAAGGGAACCCACACTAGACGAGGAGCTGGGAGTGGACGGCCACCACCACCATACGGTGGTGGCAGTGCCCAGGCCGGTCGACAAGGCTACGGCGGCCCGCGGTGACCGGAGCCACCCAAACCGGTGAGTCCAAATTCCAACCCGATTCTTGTGAAATTTTGTAAAAATAGTAAATATAATTAGAAAATTATAAATTTTTTTATTTTGGGATATTTTTGTATGTATTTTGTAGGAAAAATATTGTTTTGATGAAATTATGTCCTGTAATATATGGTCCCTAAGAAATCGTGCAAAACCGAGCACATTTTGGTTTAGAAATAAATGACTTTAGGAGTATAGTTTCAAGCCCAAAATTTTTGTTTAGATTACTTAGATGATATATAACAGTGCTATGAAGCTTGTTTTCAAAAATTAATTTTTGAAATTTTTAGATAATTTTTAGGCCTTAAAATGAGGCATAAAATGGGTAATTTAAGGTTAATTAAGTAATTAAATTATTAATTACTGACTTAGTGAATAAGTAGATGTTTTAGGATGTGGAAATCTGATGGAGTGTGATACTTGTAGCATTTAGGGTATTAGATGTAATTATTAGGTTAATTATGTAGTAAATGAGTAATAGGAAAAATAGTTAATTTTGTAAATTAGGGAAATTTGGAGTAAAATCTGATTTAGGATGGATTTAGACATTTTGAAATAATAATTGCTATCTAGAGATGGTAATTAGGGTAATAGAAATATTAGAAGTGCATTATGTACATAATAGGCAATAATGCATAATATGTAATTTTTGGAAATATACTAAATAGAAAATATTAGAATAAAAATTGATATTATGATAATAATAAAAATATACAATAAATCTGATGGGAAACTTGAATTTATGTAATTATATGAAAAATGTAAAAATTTCTCACATTAGGAGTAAATTCGATACACAAATAAGGATTTAAGTGTACCGGATGGAATAAAATACTAATTAGAGGTAATGATGGTATTTAGGAGATCGGGAAGTAATGTGATTAATTTCACATTATGGGTTGAAACGGATTTCTAGGATTCGAGTATAAAACATTACTTAGAAATCGAACTAAAAACCTAATTTAGAAATCGATGCGAAAACCGAACCTGAACCTAACCCTAAACCTAGAATAAGTGTAAAAGACTTAATACCTAGATAATTAGGCATATTAAACCTTAAACAAAACCTAACAATAAGCGTTGTAGGATAAAAGGAACTTATAATATTTATATGAAAAGCTGAAACCACGTTCGTGTTATAGGGATGATCGGCGATGGCCTAAGCAAATCGGACCTCGAGTGAGTGAGCGAGGAGTCGAGGTAAGTTGGGATTAATACAATGCTGTATTTTGGAGGCTTAAGATTATGCTTGGCTGTGCTTGTTAGATAGTTGAATGTGTGCATGTGCTTGATTATGGGTGATGCTATGACTTTGTTTGTTGCTCTAGCACATATTGTATGAATTGTATGTAATGATTGATCACCCTAAACTGGACTTAATTAAATATCCGACCAATAATCATAATCGGACATGTATGGCAACCCGTTAGGAGAACTTAGGACTCTCCGACCAAATACCGACCCCTTCGGAAGGGATAGCGCAGGATTGCAAAATGGCCTTTCTTCATCCTCAATCGAACTAAGTGACAGGAGAGGAGGTCACGGCGAGGGTGAAGGCAGTGGTTCGAAGGTAGTCGCGGGAGGAGCAAGGTCTCCATTACACAAGCCTAGGTTTGGTTGTGAGCTGTTGCATTAACGGCAACTCCTCAACCCGGATTAGAGCGAGCGCAATTTCTCTAATCTCAAGACGGGCCGGACAACGTCGTGCGATGGCATTTGCTTGCATATGCATTGAACCTAATAAGTGATTGAAAACCTTGTTATGTTTTAGTATGGTTTTAAGTCCTCCATCCTAACTTACTGAGCTGTGGTTGCTTACATCCTTATAAACATCGTGCAGGTGTTGGCTAAGAAGCGGCAACAACTACTCTGGAGCTAGCAACTACTGGATCCTGAGGAGTGAGGAAAAACATGTGAAGAATAAACACATACTTTTAAGGTTTAAGTTTTTACTTTAAAACTTTTCATTTTGAATAATGTAACAACTAGGAAATATATTACGGAGAAATATTGTAAACCTTAATTATAATAGCTGAATTATAGCATATATATATATATATTTCCTCACTTTCTTAGATTAATGATTTATTTAAATTACAAATTGTTTACTTCAAAGCGGGTTAGTCGTTGACGCCTTGTGTAGATCAGGTCTAAGATAGCGGTTGTAAGGCCAACTTCTATCTTAGGATGGTTTACACAGCGGGGGCTGTTACGACTCTGCCGCTTCGGGGCGTGACACAAGCTTCCTATCATAACTTTATAAAGCTTTTCACAAATTGATTTACCACGTTCATCTTTGTCCAATTTTAGTATTGTGCTCATAGGAGTAGGCTTGACTTTACAATTATCCATTTTAAAATGTTTCAAAAGCTCTCTTATATACTTGGATTAGTTTATAAATGTTTTATTTTTTGTTTGCTTAACTTGGAGACCTAAGGAGAAATTGAGTTCTCTCATCATACTCATTTCAAATTCTTTATTCATATACGCTACAAATTCATTCACAAGATTCATGTTAGTAGCTTTAAACATAATATTATCTACATAGATTTGAACAATCAATATATAAGAATTGTGATTTTTAATGAATAAAGTTGTATCCAACTTTCCTCTTATGAATCCATGTTCTATTAAGAAGCTACTAAGTCTTTCATATCAAGCTCTAGGAGCTTATTTAAGTCCATAGAGTGCTTTGTTGAGTTTATAAACATGATTGGGTAACTCATTATGCTCAAAACCCAGAGGTTATTCTATATATACTTCTTCTTTGATATAGTCATTTAAGAAAGCTCTTTTAACATCCATTTGGAGTAGTTTGAAGTATTTATGTGCCAAAAATACCAAAAGCATCATAATGGTTTCTATTCTACTAACCAAGGCAAAGGTCTCATCAAAATCTATTACTTCTTCTTGGTTATAGCCTTAGCAACTAATCTAACCTTATTCCTAGTTACTATACCGGTTTCGTCAATTTTGTTTTTATAAACTCATTTTGTTCCAATTACTGGTTTATCATTAGGTCTAAGTACTAGATCCCATACTTCATTCCTAGTGGATTGATCAAGTTCATCTTGTATTTCTTGTATTTAACACTCATCTTTTAGAGCTTCATCAATATTCTTAGGCTTAACTTGGGACAAGAATACTAGGTTGCTTATATTTCTAAGGAATGATCTTGTTAATACCCTACTTGAAGTTCTTCTATGATTAGTTCTTTATGGTGATCTTTAACAAATTGCCATTTTCTATGAAAGTCTAACTTTGATTAATTTGTATCTTTATTTTCCATAAGAACATCTTTATTAAAAGTATTGTTTTGGTCATTGCTTAAGTCTAGCCTATCCAAATGAGCACTTATATCATTCATTTCATTATAAGATACATTATGTAATGAATGTAATGGATCATCAAATATAACATGTATAGAATTTTCAACAACTAAAGTTCTTTTATTAAATACTCTATACCCTTTACTTGCTAATGAGTATCTAAGAAAAATAGCCTCATCCGATTTAGAATCAAATTTGCTTAGTTGTTCTTTACCATTATTAAGTACATAACACTTGATACCAAAAGGGTGGAAATAAGAAATGTTAGGCCTCTTTACTTTCTAATGTTCGGGTTTTCTTTAAAATTGATCTTATGAAAACACAATTTGAAATGTAATTTGCGATGTTAATGGCTTCCACCAAAATATACCTTGACCAATTGTTTTCACAAAGCACTATTCTAACCATTTCAACTAAGGTCCTATTTTTCCCTACAATAGCTTCATTTTGTTGTGGTCTTTTAGGTGCTGAAAAGGTATATTTTATGCTATATTGATTATACAAATCATTCATTTCAAAGTTTTTAAATTCTCCCCTATGATCACTTCTAAGAGAAGCAATTGTAAGGCCTTTTTTTTCATTTTGGACCCTCCTGCAATATTTAAAGAATATGTGATTTGTTTCATCCTTACTAACAAGAAAATAGATCCATGTGTATCTAAAGAAATCATCAACAATCATCAACATGTATCTTTTCCCACCTAAACTTGATGTTTGTGTAAGGCCAAACAAGTCCAAATGTAGTAGTTGTAGTGGCTTAGAAGATGACATAACATTTTTTGGTTTGAAAGAATTTTTTGTTTGTTTTCCTTAGTGACATGCTTAGCATGCCTTGTTCTTTTGAAAATTAATTTTGAGTAGACTTTTTACAAGATCTCTTTTAATAAGCTTAGAAATAACTTCTATGCTAGCATGTTCTAATCTTCTATGTTATGACCAACTACCATTATTTTAGACAGATAAACAAGTTTCATTTTGACTTGAAAAATTGTTAAAATTGATTTTATAAATGTTTCCTTATCTACACCCTTCGAAGCTGCTTTGATAATTGTTGATTCTTTCAACGATACACTTATTTCTTATGAATGTAACCTTATATCTACCATCACATAATTGACTAATGCTAAGCAAGTTATACCTTAGATTATCAACTAGTAACATACCTTTAATAATGAGATCATTGTTAATAAGAATGTTACCTTTACTCAAGATGGTTGATTTTCTATTGTCCCTAAAGGTAACATTCTCTTCATCCTTCAAGGTCAATGTAGTGAATTTGGTAACGTCTCCAATCATATGTCTCGAGCATCCATTATTTAAAATCCATTTGTTGCTCTTCTTTAAAGGTTCCTACAAAAATAAGAAATTTAAACTGTTGGTATCCAATTGAGTTTAAGTCCTTTTAGGTTAGCTATAACAATTGTCACGCCTCGGAGCGGTAGAGTCGTAATAGCCCCGCCGTGTAAACCATCCTAAGATAGAAGTTGGCCTTACAACCTCTATCTTAGACCTGATCTACACAAGACGTCCATGACTAATCCGCTTTGAAGTAAACAGTTTGTAATTTAAATAAAGCATTTACCTAATAAAGTGAGAAAATTTATATATATATACTATAAATTCAGTTATTACATTATGAAAAATTCTAATTAAAACAAAACTTAGACCTTAAGAATATATGTTTGTTCTTCAAATATTTTTCCTCACTCCCCAGGATCCAGCAGTTGCTAGCTTTGGAGTAGTTATATGTCACTTCTTAGCTAGCACCTGCACGACATCTATAGGGATGTAAGCAACCACAGCTCAGTAAGTTAGGATGGAGGACTTAAAACTATATCATATACACAATAAGGTTTTCAATCACTTATTAGGTGCAATGCATGTGCAAGCAAATGCTATTGCACGACGTTGTTCGGCCCGTCGTAAGATTAGAGAAATTGTGTTCGCTTTAATTCGGGTTGAGGAGTTGCCATTAATGCAACAGCTCATGACCAAACCCAGGCTTGTGCAATGGAAACCTTGCTCCTCCCGCGACTACCTTTGAACCACTAACTTCACCCTCGCCGCGACCTCCTCTCCTGTCACTTAGTTTGATTGAGGATGAAGAAGGTACCATTATGCAATCCTGCGCTATCCTTTTCGAAGGGGTCGGTATTTAGTTGGAGAGTCTAAGTTCCCTTAATGGGTTGCTATGCATGTCTGATTATGATTACTGGTCATATATTTGATTAAGTCCAGTTTAGGGTGATCAATCATTTCATACAAATCATACAATATATGCTAGAGCAACAAACAAAATCATAATATCACCCATAATCAAGCACATGCACACATTCAACTATCTAGCAAGCACAAACAAGCATAATCTTAAGCCTCCAAAATACAGCATCGTATTAATCCCAACTCACCTCGACTCCTCGCTCACTCACTCGAGGTTCGACTTGCTCTGGCCATCGCCGATCATCCCTATAACACAAACGTGGTTTCAGTTTTTCATATAACTATTATAGGTTCATTTTATCCTATAATGCTTATTATTATGTTTTGTTTAGAGTTTAATATGCCTAATTATCTAGATCTTAGGTCTTTTACAATTATTCTAGGTTTGGGGTTAGGTTCGGGTTCGGTTTCCGCATCGATTCCTAAATTAAGTTCTAGTTCGATTTCTAAGTATTGTTTTATACTAAAACCCTAGAAATTCGTTTTAACTCATAATGTGAAATTAATCACATTACTTCTCAATCTCCTAAATACCATCATTACCCTTAGTCAATATTTATTTTCACCTGATACACTTAAATCCGTATTAGTATACCGAATTCACTCCTGATGTGAGAAATTTTTACATTTTTTATATAATTACATAAATTCAAGTTTCCTATCAGATTTATTGTATATTTTTATTGTTAATATAGTATCAATTTTTATTTTAATATTTCTATTTATCATATTTCTAATAATTGTATATTATGTACATAATACACATCTAATATTTTTATCACTATAATTACTATCTCCCAACATCAATTATCATTTCAAAATGTCTAAATTCATCCTAAATCAGATTTTACATCTAATTATCCTAATTTACAAAATTAACTTAAAATTTATTATTCTTTCCTATTACTCTTTTACTACATAATTAACCTAATAATTACATCTAACACCTAAATGCTACAAGTATCATACTCCATCAGATTTCAACATCTTAAAACATGTACTTATTCACTAAATCAGTAATTAACCATCTAATTACTTTATTACCTCTAAATTACCCATTTTATGCCTCATTTTAAAGCCTAAAAATTATCTAAAAATTTCGAAAATTAATTTTTGAAAATGGGCTTCATAGCACTGTTTTATATCATCTAAGTAATCTACACAAAAATTTTGAGCTCGAAACTACGCTCCTAAGGTCATTTATTTCTAAACCGAAATATGCTCGATTTTGCACGATTTCTTAAGGACCATATATTACGAGACATATTTTCATCAAAATAATATTTTTCCTAAAAACTAAATACAAAAATATTCCATAATAACAAAATTCATAATTTTCTAAGAATATTTACTATTTTTAATAAAATTACATAAAATCGGGCTAAAAATCGAACTCATCGATCTGGGTGGCTTCGGCCACCGCCGGTCGCCGGTCGCCGTGGCCTTGTCGGCCAGTCTGGGTGGTGGTGGTGGCCGTCCACTCCCAACTGCTCGTCTGGTGTGAGTTCCCTTTAAAGGCCCTAATTGCACAGTTTTTCCTAATTTTTTTCTAACCCGAATTTTTCTCTCAATTTTCGCCTCTCTCTATTTTTATCACTTTCCAAACTACCCAAATGAGCTCTATGATTTTTCTTGCTATTTATAGAGTTTTAAGGAATTTATTGTGCATTAAATTGGACAAGACAATTGGCTTATCCCTCAATTTTTGGCTTTTGTGTTGTCTTAATTTAATTGGCCGAATTTTTTCTTATTTTCTCCAGCTGTCATGACTCAATTCTGGATCCTTCCTTATTTTTCCTGATTTTTCCTTAATTAATTATGAATTTTCTTTAAGTATTTAGTATTATTTTAGCACATTTCGCTTATTTTAAGTAATTACGTGTATTTATACTTACATGTAAATTCATATATAGTACAAATAAATATTCTTAAATATTATTTAGGTTATTCTATTATTTTTAGTATACATATAATTTATCTCTAGCGATTCGTTAATTATCGAAATGCATTTTACGCATTTTCAATAAATAACGAGTTATATGTTTAAAATTTGAAATTTTTATAGTCTTTTATTTTATTACTTATTTTCTTAAATTCAAACTTACGGGATCATTTTTACTAATGTTTCTAGCTTTACTTTATAATTTAGGCTTGATCGGATCTTTCGACCGATTGAAACCTTTAGTGATTGGTTGTGGGGCTTACAACAATAAGACTATATACCTTAGGGACCCAAACCATTTTTCCTCAATGATTCAAGTTGGTATTTCTCCTTATTACACAAGTGTGAGCAATATAACTATAGCTTTCACAATAGTTACAAGTCTTATTTATTACTTTGGTAAAGTAACTTTTGTAACACTTATAGATATTGTATTTGTTATAGCCAATTTCGATTTTTTTAAGACTATGCCTTTGTCATCTCAACAGTTTTTCCAAATTCTTTTCACCTTCAACGATCTTAGCTATAGTTTGTCTTAAATCATTTAGACCAGATTTTAACATATCATTTTCTATTTCTAACTTTGCTAACTTATTTATACCTTCATTCTCATTTTTAATTACTTTGATATTTGGTTTCATTCCTTCATTTTCCTTAATTAGCTCTTTATTTTCATTCATGATTTTCTCATTCCTTTTGTTTAATTCATCAATTTCCTTCTTTAAATTATCATGCTTAACTTTCAACTTTTCATTTTCAATTCTCAAATATTCATTATCTTCTTCTAGGTTCTCTTTTTCCTCAACTATTTTATTATACTCATGTTTGAATACATCAAATTCATTTCCTACATCATTCATCATTTGTTTAAAAATCTCATTCTTCTTTTGCATTTTAACAAAATCTTCTAAATGATCATTACATATTTCTTTCAACTCATTATAAGTAGATTGGGATGTGGTGCATACCTGATTATCTAAGGCCATGAGGCAAAGATCATCATCTAAATCGCTCAAATTGCTATCACTCCAAGTGGCCACCATAACTTTCTTTCTTGATGCTTTATCGCCTTTCTTGAGGAGTGGACGATAATCTTTAATGTGTTCTAGTTGATGGCAATTATAACACTTTATAACATCCTTTTTCTCCTTTGTAGGCTTTGAGGTATGTTGCTACCACCAACTTTGTCTCTCCTTTGCTTTTTGTTGAACTTTATGAACTTATTAAATCTTCTTGCCATCATTGTTATTTCATCATCATCACTTTCATCACCTTCATCACTGGTATTGCAATTGGTGGCTTTAAGAGCAATAGCCTTCTTCTTGGATTCTTCTCCATGTTTTTTGATCATCTCATGGGTCTTGAGTGTACTAAGAAGTTGTTCGTTCGATAGTACTTCTAGATCATGTATTTCTTTAATGGTGGTCCTCTTGGCTTCCCATTCTTTTGGAAGAAACTTAAGGATTTTCGAATTAATTTTCAAGTTAGAAAATCTCTTGCCAAGCATAATTTTGAATTAATAATATCAATAAATCTCTTATGCATTTCATCTATGGTCTCATTAGGAAGCATTTTGAAAATTTTAAATTCACCACATAATAAACTTATTTTCGTATCTTTAACTTTAGTGTGCCTTCATATATACTTTGTAGCTCATGCTAAATTTCCGTAGCATTTATGCATGTACAAGTTCTATTAAAATCATTTTCACTCATAGCACAATGCAATATGTTCATTACTATTTCATTTAGGTCTATTTTCTTCCAATCTTCCTTAATATATTCATCATCTTCCTTTCCTTCTATTTTAATTGGTCCTCTTTCAATTACATCCCAAAGTTTTTTATTTTGTGCTTTAATAAAGATTCTTATCCTATACTTCCAATAGGGATAATTTCTACTATTAAGAAGTGGTGGCCTATTTATGACTTGACCCTCCATGAAACCTAGTGCATTTAGTGATATTATCTTTACTTTATAATGCGATTAAGTAATAAAAACTATAGAGACTACCTTTGATATCAAATGAAATATTACATTAGGAACTTAAGAAGGGGAGGAGGTAAATTGAGTTTAATGACCAATTTTTACTTTGACAACAAATCTTTAATCAAATTGACAAATAGATGTAATATGAAAATATTTAAGAAACAATTAGATTGTAGAAATATAAAGAGAAAGAGATAGAAAAATCAAGTTCGGAATTTTAACATGGAGTTCGAACTGCCTCCTACTCTCCACGATTACCCAATGCCTCAATTGAGATCTTCATACACAGTTTTTATTGATGACAATCTCAAAGGCACAAGTATCTACACCCGATCACTATCACAAATGTTCTCACAATCACAAGAACTCTCAATCACTTAGTATAGTACTTTCTCTTGAGTAAAAATTGTAGATATGAAGCTTGTCACTATATTAGGGTTTGGAAAAGATTACAAATAATGAGCACAAAACAATTGGAATGAAGTACAAGCAGATAAGAGTAATAATTGCAAGAATATAGCTCTATTAAATGTACTTCAATTGTCCACAAACTCATATTTATACCCTTTAGCAAAAATCCAACCATTCACCCTATTTATCTTGCATTAAATGCACTGTAATAGCTAATTTCTATATGAATCAGCCGAAAGGTTGTGATTAGACCAGCCGAATAGTCCATTTAAATAAGGTTGCCATTTGGATGATTTTTAGGTTACTAGTGGCATGGTTTATCATAGCTCACTAACCTTCATCAACCATCCGGACAGTCTAAGGACAACTAGCCACATAGTCCAACACACCTTATTGACCTGCATCAACCAACCGGACAGTTTAGGGACAACTGGCTGTATAGCCCATATTCTGCCATTGATCACAGAACACCTGATGCAATTAGTTAGATAGTTCACACTAGAATAGCTAAAAAATACACTTAGACACAGTAGACAGTTCTTGGTCACTCGTTCTTCTTTCAACAACAGTAGAATTAATTTAATAAGTTGTAAAATATTTGCAAGTTAATTTTACTTCCTTAAAAAGGTATAATTGATAAAGTTCTTGTGAGAATTACAAATTGGTTTATAACAATGATTGACTAGCCATGACTTGCTTATATTTGTTTTCATCAAAATCACAAACAAAAACCTCTAGGTTCAGCATCTTATTTACTCATTTGTAATATGGGTATGTTTTATGGAACTTTGATTTATGTACTATCAAATAAATTACAAATATAAATTATAAAGTGTAAAATTATTACGCGGGGTAACGTATAAAATAAGTACAATTAAAAAATTATTAAAATATATAAGATTAAAAATATATGAATTGAAGAATCATTCGCTATAGAATAAAATAAAATCATTAAAATATCAATAATAAAACTAAAAATAAAGCCATTATATTAATGTAATATAGGTTTATGAGCTTATAAACAAGTTTACTTATAAGCTTACTTCTGAGACTGCTTGTGAGTTGACTCGTTAACAATATAAACAAGCTTACTCATAAGCTTGCTCGTGAGTTAGCTTGTTAACCATATAAATGAGCCAGCTTATAAGCCTAGATTTGGAGCTTAAGCCCTACTTGTTTAATTAAACGAGTTTTGTTTTGAGCTCAAGTTTGACTTGTTTATTAATCAAGCGCAAGCCAAGTTAAGTCGAACTAAGCTAAGCCTAAAATGAGTTGAGCTCAAGTTGTGAGTAGCTCACCTTATTTACAGTCCTAGTTACTCTTGTACTTGTTAATTAATCAAGGGAAATGTACATTTTAAATCATCACCGTTTCACTATTTTTCTACTTCAATGCTAAACTCTTATTTTTATTTTTTTACATTCAAGTCCTTAATGCTTATAAAAGCTTAAAATGTGTCTTTTTTAATAGTTATATTTTCATTGGTATATAATACGCGGTATGCTCTAATGGTCTATGTAAGTAATTTTATTAAGTAAATTAATAAAAAATAAAAAGGAAGAAAATTAAAAAAAGAAAGAAAGAAAATGCAATAACTTAAAAAAAAAAAAAATGAAACTGGACTACTCAACGATAAGGGTTAGCCAAATCAAACCATGTTTTCTTCATATAGAATGTAACGGAGTTGAAAGACTTCTTTTCTAAATGGGTTGTAACCTACCTATTTGGCCACTCAATGCTAAGGGATGGCCTGATTTTGTTTTTATCTTTTTAATTTACTATGTTTTTCTTGTTTTCTTTCTTTTTATAATTTTATTAATTTTTTTATTTATTATATTATTTATTTTATATAATTATGTAAACTAATAAAATGATGTCATGTGTCATTATTTAATTGCAGATTTAATGGTGCTAGAAAAAAAAATCTATTTACAAACTATCATAAACATTGATGACTTGAATATAAAAAAATAAATAAATAAAATAAATATTTAGGACTCAACTAAAAACTTAGAAAGTCATAAGTTTATTTAAATAAATATTTAAGGCTCACCCTACGCCACCCCACCCCCAAATGATATTCATATAACACATAATGTGATTAGTGGCTTTATTATTTTCTTTTGCTAGTAATTTTCTTTGAAAATATTTTGAGTTGTCACCCTAGTATGGAAGTGGGGCCCATCTTTTTAATATATAGAAATTAACGTGTATAGTAACTTATAATATAAACATTAAAATTCATTACAATTATCATAGTATATTTGTTAATTACTTAATTCATCAACTATATATCTACTTAGAAAAAGAAGATCAAGGCTTACTTTAGCATATGGAAAAATGCACCTAAATATTTTATGAGTTTAAAATTTTCCATAAATGTAAGGGAAACTGATTCAAAGGTGGATTTTAAAAAATGAAAATAAATCGATTAAAGATTATTCCAATTTAAGAGAAATCTTTTTTTACAGGTTAGGGAAAAAAAAAATCTTTTTCTTATGTTATTATTTCTTTAAGGATAACGGCACCTTGACTTTTTATCCACGGAGGATGAATGTAGGACGTTTGCGAACTTGAGTGGACTTACAAACTTCGAGCGATATTAGGAATATTAGAGCAAAACTAAAATAAAAAGTAAAGTTTAAGCAATATTGGCCTAATTTTAGGTTGGAATTAATCTATGCGCTTAGTATAAAGTGGGAATTAGGCCAATATAAATAGGAAGTGTTAAGACTTTATCCAACAACAAATAAATATTTAGTTGGCAAAAAAAAAAAAAAAAAAAAAAAGAAAGAAAGAAAAAAGAAAACAACAAATAAATATTTAGTTGCATTTTTCCTTATGCTAAAGTAAAGCTTCATCTTCTTTTTCTAACTAGATATATAGTTGATGACTTATGTAATTATCAAACATACTTTGATCATTATATTAAATTTCAATGTTTATATTATGAGTTAGTGTACACATTAATAGTTACATAATTAAAAAGATTTAAACCCCGCTTTTATTTTAGGGGTGTAAGTACTTAATTTTGAAAATAAGAAGATTTCTTATAATTATAAAAATTTATAAGAGTAGTATATATAATTTACTCATTTGTATTTTTGTTGTTGAATTGTGAACAACAATATTTCAAAACCCAGTATATTCCTTAGATTTCCATAGTATAGTGTGTCTACTTTCCCTATTTATTTATTTCTCCTCAAATCTGGTGATCCAATGTCCCTTTCTATCCCTTGTTGAACTCCTAACCGTGGCGTCTTCTCAATCATGTTTTACATCTTTTCTTATTTGCAAGTTTTAAAATAAGACGCGTGATCACCATGCAAAATCCAAATCACTAAAAATCAAAATACGTGCAAAACTTTGACCTAATGAGAAAACTTACCTAGAATCAAAAGTATTAATTAATGTGACCCTACGGTTAAGAATTTCATGGATTTTAGTATAATTTGATGGATTAACTTTAATCAATTGGTTAAGTAAATTCAAGAACCTTAATAAAGATCATGTGATAGGAATCTTAAATTGATTGAGCAAAGGGTCCTACTATGTGTCCTTGTTAAATTAAGAAGTACACTAAAATAAAAACTAGATCATATCTTGTTAAAGAGGAAATGAACCTCTTGATTGTATCTTGTAAAATAAACTTAGTAAATAATATTTGACTGCAAGCTTATCTTCTGGAAATGAATAATTCTTGGATTTTCACCTATGATTGTTCCATACAAATAAAAAGTTGATAACGGGTCATGGGAAGCCCTCTTCTTGAATAAAGAAAATGCCGTGGAATTGACATATGCTATATCTACGGTTGAGTCCTCCTTCAAAAATTCAGAAAGACGAATTGAATCCCAATATGGTGAGTTATGAAGTTCATTTGCAGACTCAACGAAATAAACGTTTCGACTCCTATACGAAAACTCTGGTTGACCCCTTGTAAATGATTCCATGACACTCAAAACAGTTGATCAAACGATTAAGTGCTGGCTCAATTGTGAGCCAACTGATAAATCAATCGAATTCCCGCTTTGTCCACATAATTTCCAGGAAAGGCAATCTACAAAAGCAACTGATAAATCATCCTCGATTCTTGTATGGTCCTCCCCAATTAAAAAAAAAAAAAACCAATCTACAAAAGCAAGTGGTCTCGCTTCCCTCAAAATCGAATCAAGTATGAATTTTTATGACCGACTCTGAACTCCCACTCGATACCTCAATAAAGTCGAGAAACTGAATGTCTTGCAAACAACAACATATAAATAACACGAAAAGTTTTAGTCCCTAGAGGAAGTCGATCTTCATTTATCGGCGCAATGGATAAATTGGCTTTTTGGATATCTTCTCAACTTGCAATTTTTCTATTAATTATGGAACCTACAATTTTTGTCTGTAGGCTTTTTTCTTGGCTCTAGGAATTTCAACGCTGTCAAAAACCTCCAATTGGAATTTTGCAACCTCTTTCTCTCGAGCTTCCACAATATTTCATTTTTCACTCTCATCAACTCTGTCTTCACACTCCTCGTGTTCTAATTTCGACCGTGAACCTACGGTTCGTAGTTTTTTGCCTCATCAAACTGTTCACACTTAGGATTATTTGATACAGACTCGCTGATTTCTTTATCAAATAATACCAGATTTTCTTTTGATTGATTTTTTTTTTTTTTTTTCTATTTCCTATTGGGTCTCTTCTCTATGGCACTAAGGCAAGGTTTTTTCCTACGGTAAACCTATGTATATTTTTACATGATTGTACAAAGCTTTGCGATAAATTTTCTATGAATTTACCAAAATCACATGAGAATCATCCATGAAAGCAATGTTGCATAGAATAGGATCCTCAAGAGCACCATCCCACAAAATAACTACTAGCATTTGTTTTATTCTCATCGCAACGAACTAGCTCATATGGATAAGGATGATTCATATTTAATGGGTTATCATTAATAAGCACATGACAACTAAGCTCTTATTAAACCATAACAAGTGTGTGAAAATTATTCTCCATCAAAACCAATCACTAATCACAATTAAAATCTAATAAGACAAATCACTAATCAACAACCTCAATTTACTAATGAGACTAATCAAACCACAAAATCTAATAAGCACATGACAATTAAGCTCTTATTAAACCATAATAAGTGTGTGAAAATTATTCTCCATCAAAACCAATCACTAATCACAATTAAAATATAATAAGACAAATCACTAATCAACAACCTCAATTTACTAATGAGACTAATCAAACCACAAATTCACACGCTTAGCTAAACTCCACAAACAATAATTTTTCCTCCTTTTTCTCTTTATTTTTCTGTTTCTCTCTCTCTCTCTCTCTCTCGTTTCCCTTTTTTTTTCCCCGCTTTTTACTAATACTTTTTTTCTTTTTTTGGAACAAACTCAAAGAAACAAGATTGAAACAATAAAAAACTAGAATAAGTTAGGAAATTAAATAAGAGACATGAATGAATTAAATTGGTATTAGAGTTATCAATTGAAATCAAACTGGTGGAATGGATTCTTAGATCTAAGAGCTTTGACACCAAATGATGCAGGATCACTACGGGAACCCAAATCACTAATTATCAAAAGATATGTGGAACTTGACCTAATGAGAAATCTAACCTAAAACTAGTGGTATTAAAATCCCATAGTTCTTAGTATAATTTGATAGATTAACCTTGACCAGTTGATTGAATAAATTTAAGAACCTTAATAAAGATCACAACCCTTTGAATTATGTCAATCAAGAACCTTGGTATGGTAAAGAATACAACAAGAAAGAAAATTCTTGATGAGTTCAAAGTTCTACAAAAGAACCAAAGAGAAGATTAATGTCTCTACAAGAAATTTTATTAATATCATAAAAATTGTCTAATTCTTTTATTACAATGAAACGCCCACTTATAAGTATAACGAAAATCTTAAGAAATCTAACCAAAAAAGAAAAGCATAATAATAATCCCACGATATGCTAAGAAGTACGTTAAGATAGAAACTAGATCATATTTTGTAAAAGAGGAAATAAACCTGCCAATTACATCTTATAAAATAAACTAATATAATCCTGAAAGAAGATTTCGTGAATAGCATTTGACTCCAAGCTTATAGGATATCAATTTGGCTACTAATATTGTCCATATGACTCCAACTCTTGGATTAATGGAAATCCAAGAGTTAGTAGCCGGATTAATGGAAATCCAGAGTTAGTAGTCGAATTCATTTTTCAAAATTATGTGGATAATCTTTAATTCTCTAACAACGACATCATTAAACTCGATTTGAAAGCTCTAGGCTTGATTCCATGCATTCATTAGGACAACAACACATTGTGACCCATCCATAGGACTAAAGGAGAAACAAAATGTTACGATTTTACATGAGAGAATAATAAGAATTAAGCGTTGTAATCAAGTTTAAAGAGCTTTTTTACTTATCATACTAGTCTTTTGGGTTAGACCCTCATCTTAAGCTTAAGTCATAACATTTGATGTTTTCGTTGAGAGGCCAATTTTATAGAAGGAGCGACTTGAGAGAGGATTACTTAAAAAAGGGTTATCTGGTAAAGTAGAGTGTGAGTTATCAAGAGTAAAAAACTATTTAGAGTAGGTAATCAAAAGTAGGCTAATGTCAAAAGAGAGTGATAATGTTATAGTCACATATAAAAAAGTAATACGAACTAAGTATTGCACTTAAATCTAAGAGACTTTCTTATCTATTAGACTAGTCTTTTGGATTGGCTCTCCTCTTAAACTTAGGTTATAACACAAATCAAATAGATCTAGGAGGAGTGGCTAATTGAGCTTCTCTCAGTTTGCCTGCAATTAATTTTTTACAATCGTATGAAAGCCATATTTGATTCTTTCAGTGACATCTTTCATATTTAATTGCTTCCGTAGCTCTATAATTGCAGGACTATTTCTCAATGTATTCTCGATGGTTTCTTCTTGCCAATGACATCTATGGCAGGGTTGATTTTGATTTGGAGCTAAAAATTTCAAGTTTGTACCTGTAGGAAGACTGTTTTGACATACTCTTCATAAAAAATTCTACATTCGGACTCATGGTTAATGCTCAAATCCAGTTCTAGCTTTTTTCATCTTGATTGCCCAACATTTGAAGAAAGCTACAAGTTTCCTTTTGCACTATTTTTGATATTAATACTTGATCTTATAGCTTGGACTAAAGAAGAATTGGTCCTATTTCCTCCACTATCCAGTTTGAGATTGAGAAGCAATCTTTTTTTTTTTTTTTTTAAATTCCATTATTGCATTAAGATGTAGCAATCCTTAATTGACAAGTTGTCAACTAATGGATGTTTAGGACCTTCAAATAACTCCTTTGAAATTCTCCCATCTCTTCTTTGCGGATGCCATTGTCGCTGAAGCTTCTTTATCGTCTGCTCGAATCGTATAGGAAACATTAAGAGATTTTGGGGAATGCTCGGGGTTGAAAGTCAATCTTCAAAAATCTTCCGGCTTTTTCTCCTCGAACACCCCACAGGATCTTAAAGAAACTATTAGTTGCACTTTTGGCCTCAAGATTCTCCTTGAATTTGGTAAATATTTAGGCTTTCCTTTAACTACGGGAGTTAAGCCTAAGAAAAAAAGATTTTGACTTCATAATCCACAAACTGCAGCAAAAGTTAAGAGGTTTGGAAAGGCAAACACGTTAGCTTTCTTGGTAGAACAATACTTGCTGCATCTGAATTACATGCCATTCCTTCTTATTTCATGCAAGTTGCCCCTCTGCCAGCTAAAACATTGGAAATCATAAATGCTATCTCAAAAAACTTTATATACAATGGTACAGAAAATTCAAGAAAGGCTCACCGGCTAAACTGGGAAACCATTTGTAAGCCACAAAGAAATTTGGTGGGGGGGGGGTGGTGTTGGTGTGGTGTGGGTGGTGGCTAGAATTGCGAAACAAAGTATTTGCAATGAAAAGAGCATGGAGTTTTCATAACAGCTCCAAATATTGGGTCTAGCTTTGTAAATATAAATATGCAAATCATGTGAGGGGGCATGAATTAATGCTTAAATCCAACTCATCCCCTCTTTGGAAGGACTATTCCATGTCCTTCTGCCCTCCAATGAACATAATGTTGCTTTTCTTACTATGGGAGATATCGCTGGATCGTAAAAAAGTAGTATTCCAACGTGCACAAGCACAAGATCAGCATATATAAACTGCAGATAGGCACAAAGCCTTGGAATATTGGGTGAAAGTGATCAGAAAAAAGTTAAGGAAAAGCATTGAATACTGTGATCTTCAATGGAAACCCCCGACCAAAGATTACCAGAAGCTAAACACGGATGCCAGTGTAGATCCAGTGCAGCAACATGCAGGTTGCGGTGGTGTTGTTAGAGATAACGAGGGAGAATAGACTGTGGGGTACGCAAAGAAGTTAGGGAAAATTGATATCTTAAGTGCTGAGTTGTGGAGTCTTATTTTTTGGGGTTGGAACCATGTCTAAAGCTGCATATCAAAAACTTAGAAGTTTCAGATGGATTCCCAAGTAGCAGTGTCAATGATAACATCCCAAAATCCTCATCCTTTAGATTATGCTATTGTAATCTTTGTCTGCAGGACCTTATCCAGGCGGTTTGACACCATCAGCATCACCTTCCAGCCAAGGGAAGTGAATCAAATTGCTGATATTTTGGCTGGCCAAGCTCTTATATCTACTTATTTATAAAGTTATAAGTTTGTACCTCCTGACTGTGTTCTTAAAGCTATGTATATTGATAAGTACGTAAGGACAACTAGAACTAAATCTAGATATAACTAATCGTTCGATGTATGCAAGCCATATCAGATTTGTGCCATCTGTATTAACTCCCCTATGATGGGCGCTATCAGCTGAGTCCACTCTCAGCCACTATGAATGTATTTAACTATTACTACTAATGAATGCATATAACCGGGGAAAAAAAAAAAAAACAAAAAGAAGCCTCCCCAAGTTTTGAACCAAAAGTTTGTTCTCTCTCCATTTGCTGAAACTTTATGCCCTCGAAAGAAATTTCTTCTGATTCTTTTGGTCCATTTATTGGAGCAATTTGACAGTGAAGCTTGGCTGATTGCATGCAACTAAGTACAGAGGTCTGCAAGACCGTCATCGTCAATACTAATCAACTAGCCATACTTGGGTGTTTTCCTTCCCACTCATTATGCTTCTTCTGGAAGAGCTAATCCAGTACACGTTGAGATTCTAAAATATTGGGCTTGAGACCTATCCATATTGGAAAACAGTAACTACTTGACATTGAGGCTTCCTTACAAACCGAGTGATTGATAATCAATCAACTTTCATTAAACACCACATAAAGTGAGAAAAGGTTCCATGCTACACGCTAAAAAACTCGTCTTAATTCTTATGAAACGTAACTTCATATTGCGATTCAACGTGGGAACAATAACAAGCCACAGATACAACTTAATTAATTCAGCATGTACCCATCTTGTATTAGACTGGAAGCCATTAAACACAACTACATGTACACAAATCCTTGGCACAAAAACAGCAAAGTTAACATGAAGACACCTAATAGAACCTTTATACATGGAACTTCTTCCAGGATTCATCATCAATCACAATCTCCGAATCCGAATGCTTCCTGAAATTTAGGACAGGACAGACATCCAAATTACACATATTCAACAACCTACTTGCCATCCAGGCCTCTGTTTTGATTATCTAGAGTTGTTTTCGGTTTCTTCCTCTGAGATGTTGAACAAGAACTTCGGTAGGGATGTGATTCGGGGAAGATGCATCAGAAGCTCCCCAAAAGAGTCTTTCCTGGACATTCCTGCTGGCTGCTTGCACTTGGATCCTTCGTTTCTGTCTTCTTCTGAAATCTTAAGATCGCTACTAGTCACAGCAATGGATTCTGTAGTACAACTGAGAAGACTCTCTGATGTCTCACTATGTTTTTCAGAGCAACTTTCACCTGCAGCTTGCAAGTTAAGCATAGACGGATCTTTCTGCAAGAGGCAGCACAAAGAATTTACTCTCGCCATTAAAGACTTCTCATCAGATGCTTGTGTGAACTGGTTATCAGCTAGCAGGTACTGTGCTATGTCCTCCAATACATCTTGGCAAGCTGAAGAATCTTTGGAAGGATCATCTGGAGCAATCTGTCCCGTGATACACTGTCCAATATGGTTCATGAAATCACTCATTGATATTGTTGGATGCAGCCCTGGCACTCTAATGTGCTCCCAGTTTCTCATGCCCTTCATGCTAACAACATTTGATTTCCCATTAACATCCATTGCATTAGCATCCATAACTGGAACAAGAGAAATGATAGAAAGAAAGGACGATGAGCTCTTACAGGTATTCAGTTGCCTTCTGAAAACATATACTAGGTAGGATTAAAATGACAAAAAAGTCCCCAAAAAATATACGTACATACATGCATACATACATATATATATATATATATATATATATATATCTAACCTAATACATGCACTCAATTTCTGGACAAAGCTTTGTTTCTACTAAAGATCAATGTCTCTGTACAGACTGCACAGATGACCACTCTGCATATGAAACTTCTCTATCTATACCATTTTGAAAATCAGGTACCCATATTCAAACGATGCCAAAGTCCTCTGATGATGCTATCCATGGACAAAATCTATTTGCCATTCTCTGGATTGTCTCAAACATACAGTCATTTGAGAAAAGGTCAAATAGATTCCACCTCTTATGCATCAGTAAGTACAATGACAAATCTGAGAAGTCTAGTCATTAGTGATCAAAAGTAACCTCAAGCAAAGTAAGACTTTGTTTTTGAATAATGTAACAATAGAGCCAGAGGCTTCGAGAAAACTAGTGTTTTCTGAAACCTCTAAACCTGGTTGGAAAACTACATATCACTACCTAGCATAACTACAAATCTCATAGGTCTCCTTGCACCTTAACGATACTTTAGTACTTTCATTGATAGAACTGAAGTGCACCATCAAAACTAAGGGATAAAATGTGGTGAAGTTTCTGGATGGTAAACCAGCTAATTCTCTAAGAAGCTTCAGCTATATCTCATTTATTAATTGAGGATAAAGGAAAGCAGATGCACAAATATAATATTGGTACCAGAACTGGGCGAGGGAGCTTCTCGACCAGGGCGCTCTGATGTTAAACCAACTGGATCTCGCTGCTCAATCTTCAAGGATGATGATGAAACAGGAGGCGATAGTTGGTGAGCAGCTATTCCAGGCTTCTTCTCGTTTTCAAGATAGTTAAAATCATGACCTTTGGGTTCTTCTGGATCCTCAAAAATAGAGGGCCGTGTTTCAAAAAATGGAGAATCCAATACTATATCTGGCTGCTGACTCAGAAGATTGAGTCTCAGGTCACATTGTATAAGCTTTTCAAAGTGCTTGTTTAACAGCCCTTGAGGACACTGCAAAAAATGTTGCCTGTTTGCACAACATTTTAATAATCAATCAGCAAAATAAGCCCACCAATTTGATGTTCATGTACCCTAGATGCATCGTTCGACTCCAAATTTGGAAAATCAAAAGTTGCCCACGCTAGTCACAGTAAGTGATTGAATATAAGCAGCTTATAAAAATATATTAGCAGAAACACTCATAAATAAGCAGCTGGCCCTAATATCATTAGAGGAAAGAGCACAAGGATCCAAAAGCAATTTCTTACAGCCTAAAGATTTCTTAGATGTTTTTACCCTTACTATAAATTGAACCAAAAGGAATACGAAAAGTTTAACTTATTATTGATAATCATGTAATAACCAGTGAAGCATCCATAAGTCTGGAAATATATCATTACCGGTGAATACTGGCCTGACCATCAGTGAAATCTGCCGTTGCCTGCCATAAGGTGTGCTTTCTAGGCTGTGGGTTTGTTTCCCGAAAGAAGAGGGGCTGTCTAGCAAGCTGCAATAGAGAAATGACTCCATCATGTACCAGTGAAGACAATGCTCACATATGTAACAACTGATGGTGGTTGATAAACATAAACTGGGAAGGGCAAAGGGGGGAGAGGGAGGGAGGGAGGGAGAAAGGGAGGGAGGGAGAGAGAGAGAGAGAGAGAGAGAGAACAGCACCACAACAGTCAGTGTTCCTGGTCCATTATCTGGGCAATTTGCCTTTAATGCCATAATGTCAGACCACTGGATTTCTATTTTACTCTTCAAGCTACCATCCAGCACTTCCCAGACAAGCTTATGCTTTGCAAAATAACACTTGGCCACCAAATCACCTTCGTATCTAGATTTGTACTGTCAAATAAACAATCAGTTAGCCATGGATAATAGACCGAGAAAAAGGTGCAAGGACTTAGGAACCTGAATATACAAATACATGTACCTCCCATCGTCCAATCCTTAAAAGAGAAGCTGGAAAGTTTGAAGCCTTGAGCTTGTCCACTGTACCCGAAGTGGAGGCACCTTTACTATCCTTCTTAGCTCCCACACCAAGACTTTCATCATGGGATGCTCCCAAGTTAGAAGCACTACCTTGAGAAAGTCTCATTTGGATCAAATCCAACAATGAAGGACTCTTCCTCAGTCGTAAACCAAGAGGACTTGGCTCATCTAGTGGATTGTACTGAGCCTGTGGGATAGTAAATGCATTCGCACCAGCACCCCATTGCTAAAAGGAGCCAATCAGCCAACCAAAATTAACCACAGAAAATATTGATAAGCTATAAAACCAAAAATCTCCAATTGAAAGACACTTCATATTGAGCTTTATTTTGGGTATGTCAAAATATCAACAGTCCAAGCAAGAGGAAAAAGGTAAATATATTAGAAGCCTAAATTAGTGAAGAGAAAGAGCCAGTTGGCTTCTTAGCACCAGTCGTGGAGGTGCTTGAACTTACACTGCAGTTTCATTTCAGGGTCTTCATTAAACTCGGTAAATTTTGGTTACAAACATTTATAAATTATCATATTGGTGCACAAGTATGTCTGTGCAACAAACTTCACTAGAAGCACACCGATCTATGATATTTGAGTATTTGAAATTAAAATTATGGATTGTGCCTCGGTTTAACAAACTTCATCTAGTGGACTCTACTGAGTATTTGCAATTAAATTTATGCATATTCCAATTGATTTCATGGACTGCACCTCGGTTTACTCAAGAGTGTGATTTTTTTTTTTTCCACCTCTCATGCGATTTTTAGGCTGGGCACCTTAGAGAAAACCTTTCACTTTGACCACACTGACCTATAGCATTTACAAATAATCAGTTCCTTCTTTTTTGATTTCTGCAAGGACTTATTCAAATAGGGAAAAGTAACAATAGTCCAAGAACTTTCCATATCTTAAAAGTGTGCTAAAGTTTCATTCTCAGAAATCAACTCCCAAAATATCATTTGGCACTAATATAGCATATTTCAATATTTTCCTAACCACAGAACTGATGCGGCACAGTATGCAGACAAGTGACATGGCATGCAACCTCGGGAAAGATTTTTTTGAATTGTATTTTTTTTTTTTAGTTAAAATGAAAGTACTTGAATATTGTTTGAAGAATTTTACTACTTACTTGCTGAAATTGAAATTTTTATTAAAAAGAGTTTTATTGCTGAAATTGAAAGCTTTAGTACGACTTCAGCTAAATAATTAGCCTCACAGCGTATGCAACAATTGAATAAATGATTCTATGCTATTAATAGAGATTTCAATAGAAAGTTCATTATTACATCGATTAGCCATCCACATAATCCATAAATATAAACGACATTTTTACGAAATATGCTTCGTGTCGGCACGATTGCTCACATTAATAACAACAGCACATCGATACACTAAAACTAATTGTCCTCCACTTATAGATTAAAATACAAAACAAAGATTAATATTCATATAAATCACATAATCTAGCAAGTGTATTTAGAAATCCAACTCTAAATGAACTATCCCTAATTTTTCTGCACGAAAAAAGCTAAAGATCGAAAATTTACGACTTCTTCTCTCTTCGCCACCCCACCCATCCCCCAAATTTTCCAAGCAACTAAACAGGGTTTTGCTTAAGAACCTCACCTGATCGGAACTACCGGAAACTTTAGACCTCTTATTAAGAGGCCCATGTTCTTCTTCCACTGAGTCCTCGACGATCTCTAGCTTCACGGGGACTTTATCACGACACGGCGGCGTTTCACGATCCCCACCTAAATCACCAGATTTCATCAATTGAACCATCCAATCGTTTGCACCAACGCCAATTTTTCTATAGAAACAAACAGGAAAATCGATCAAAGAAAGAGAGAGCCGATAATCTTAGCGAGATCGGAGAGGAAAACCCTAGAAAATTTGGCTTTGTACGTGGTTTGGTTGGCGCGCACGTGCAGAACGCGGAGTTAGCACGTGCAAGATTGGACTCAATCAGGGGAGTGATGGAATGACCGAAAAGGGCCTAGGTACTACAAGGGTTTTATAATGAGGACAGGAGGCTATTTTTGGTAATTAGCGAACGAAAGAGAGAAACGGATTAATGGATATTTGTGGGACCCAGATTGCAACTTTTAATGACGGCGGTAGGGGTTTGACCGGACACGTGGTGGTTGATCTGGAGGTTGCTTGTCACCTTATTGTTTATTTTAGTCGACACGTCCAACTATTGCTTGGTGGCTGAAGGACGAAGGGAGACTAGACCAAGGTTTTCTCGCGATACTGTTAATTTCGTGCTGTAATTTATAAAATTAGAAAAAATATGTTATAAATATTTTATTTTTTTATTTTTCTAGTTTAGAAATAAAGTTTTTAAGAAAACGAACTAATATAACTACACGGTTATTCTTCATTACAAGTGCCATTAAAAGTTAAGTCTACCAATGGAAAAATAAAATAGAATATAGGTTTCCAAATGAAAAAATAAAAAATATAGGTTTTCAAATGAAAAGTTACTAAGGAATGTAGCTTATTCGATTGTATTTTAAATTTTTCATTTTAAGATTTGTGTTTTTGTTTTTCATATATTATGACCTAATTTTTACAATAGATGTAACAGAAAGTAGTAAAAATTTTATTTTGACCTTTTCTTTTCTTAAAACTTATGTCCTACAAGATATGTTTTTCTCTATTTTTTCTTAATGTCCTTATACATGATAATACATGATTAAAGAGAACTAGCAACTTACTTACCTAACCAATTACAAGTTACATCCCTATTTTTTATTTCCTTATGTTCCCATAAAAATAGTTTCTTATATTCATCTTTCTTCTATTACAAAGAAGGCAAGCTCCATTGCACTATACATGTTTCTACTTTCCTACTACCATTATTATTGAGTAGTTAATTAAAGGTCTCATCTAATAATTGTAGTATTCCCTTCTTAAATATGAAGAGTTTATTCTCCATCGATTCACTTAAGACTGGGAATTTAGCACTATTAGAAGCAAATAGAAGAGGAGCACTTGAGTGCTAAGTTGGCACAAAGAACACATTGCATGGAAGTAGTTTTGCCATACTACATAATAATTATAAGCAATATGTAATATTTGTAATCACTTTTAGGTAGGAAATAACAAACTTCAAAGATGTATTATAAATAGAAGGAATAAATAAATAGTAAGAGAAAGTTAGAGTCGAAATTATCTTTATCTTATAAAACCCTTCAAACTCTCCTTCTTCCTTCCTTTACTTTTTAGGAGTTCAGCTAGATCAATGTAGCTACATCATTCACAATTGTTCCTTATGAATATATAAAAGAGAAAAATTAATAATAGGTCTAAGCACATTAGAAAGTCAAACACATTAGATACATGAGAGGAAATAAAGAGATCTAGGCTTTCTTCTTACCTTTTAAGAGAAACCTTAAAACATTTGAAAGAAAGGTAAAGGACTATGAGAGAAAGAGATATTTTGATTAAAATGTTGGAGAGTGTTATAACTCTACTTACTCAATACCTAGAGTAATTTTGTATTATTAGGGTTTGTCTAGTGATTTGCACTTAGGTTATCAAGCATAATAGACATTCGACCTACCAACTTAGACATAGTACAATACGATTATAAATAGGTTTGTATAAGTAAAATTTGACATAATTAACAAATGGGTCGGACGTGCTTAAACTCATTTATAAATGTATCCAAATCTTAATGCATCTAAACTCATTTTAAGAACATGTTTGACAAACAAATCCCCTATACATATTCTAATTTGACCCATGACCCAATTAAGATTAGGATTTCTTATATGTATGGTTCAACTTTATATTATATTATCTTATGACTCTAGTATCTATCTAAACACCCCTCTTTCTCTCTCTCTCTCTCCCTCTCCACATCCTAACCCTTACCTACATCCATTATTACCTCTTTGCCCTTTTTTCGCCAATCATTGTTATTCTCTATTTAATTATTTTCCTCATCTACCTTAGCTCTAGTTTTGTAAAAGTAACACTTTTTACTTTTCATTTCTTTCTATAATCTAATTTACAACACTCATTGTAAGTATAGTGTAACACATCTCAATTTTTATTTTTGTATACACTTTCATTTGGCATGCCTCATTAAGTCCTAATCTTATAAGTGAAACCATTTGGTACTTCTAATAAAAACCTAATTGAATGTACAAATCATTTTTTTTTTAATTAATCATGTAATGTTGTAAGATCTATAAAATAATTGTATGATATATTTTTATTAAGTTGTAAGCTTCCAAAATTGAGTTTAGGATAACCGAGCTCAGATTTAGGGCTTTTAGGGTAACTTATCCAATTGAGCCTAAACTTTGCAACTAGAATGAAAAAGTTAGTCGAGATATTACAGTGAAGTTAGATTTTAGTAATAACGATCCGAAATCCCAATTTTGCCCTTAGAAATTGGAGTATTTACTAAAGCCCTAAAATGTTCAGAACTCCTAAAATTGAACTTAGATTACAACGAGAACTTAGAGATAAGTTAATTGAGCTATAAAATGAGATAATGTAGTATAATTTACTATAAAAAAATACACGTAATTTTTTAGTATACCCGGTACAAATAATAATTATACTCGTAAATTAACTTTAAATTGAGTAATTATATATATATTGTGTTGAATTCATGAAATTAACTTTAGAATGTATTCTAAAAATAAAAGATATGCTAGAAACTTAATTATATGAGTAAAGTTATATATTTCACATGTTATTACATAAGGTATAACCTTGTATATTAATTAAAATAATTAATTCTAACATATAATATCTATATTTAAGTAATTATTTAATAAAAGAAAAAGAAAAATTAATTAAATAATATTGGAAGGAGGCGTGGCAGGAGGATGAAATTGCAATGCTGATTCAAAAGGTGAATGTATAATATTTGGACACCTCATGCATAAAAAAAAAAAAAAAAAAAAAAAAAAGAAATTGGAAAAGAAAATATGAATTAATTAAAGAAAAATTCCTAAACCGACTTTGAAGCACTATAAAAAGCCAAGATCATCAGACAAGATAGTTTTAGCAATTTGGAATCAGAGAAAATCGGAAAGAAAAATTAGAAAAAAATCGTAGAAAAAAAAAACAAATTTAGAAAAAAACAGAAAAATTAGTGAAAGTGTGGAAACCTAACCTAGAGTAGATCTGCTGTGAAACCCAGCCAACCCCACACGGTCCACCCACCGCGCCAGCCGTCCGACAACCGCCCAGCCGCCGCCGGCCACCGGAGCACCCAAGAACACCAAGGTCAAATTTCTGCCCTGTTTTTCAATAATTTCTAAAAAAAGTAAATCCGCCCAGAAAATTATGAAAAAAATTACACTTAGGTTATTTTAGACATGCTTTCATGTGATATTTTTATTTTTGAAAAATTCGTAATATTTAATATACTTCATTAAGAAATCTGTAATTCATCCGAATATATATTAGTGAAATAAATATACTATATGATGTTGTTTCTAGCTGAAAATTTTTGTGTAGGATGAGTATGATATATGGGTAATTTCTACGTAGCCCAAATTTTTATTTGAATGATTTTAATATTTATTGAATTTTTAGGCTGAAATTGGTCCGAAAATAGGCTGAAATTATGAATTTAATAGGAAATTATGAAATTAATTGATGAAATGGACATGTACTGATCTATAATAAATAATAATGGTATTGAGTCAGATTGGAATTAATTGGATGCTAAAAGAATTATAATTGGATAATT
>JAMXBB010000007.1:93983803-94007397 GCA_024138015.1 Lumnitzera littorea
AGAAAACTAAATGGGAATTCCCTGGGAGCCCACTAGTTTTCTAACTTATTGTATATAAATCGTATAACCTGTGGTTTTTAAAAGACTCTGATTGTAATCCTTACCCTTGGACGTGAAATGTTGTATAATTACTGTTGTAGTACTAAACTACAGATTGTATAGAACAAGTATTTTGTTAAAGCTCTACCACAGGTTTGGATATTAACAGATGTCAGAACAGACGTTTCAAGCTGGTTGAGTTGTGCGCCTTGTGTAAACTGCGTCTACGATAGCAGCTGTGAGGTCAGCTTCTATCTTAGATTAGTTTACACGGCGGGACTGTTATGACTCTTCTTGTTCGGGGCGTGACATAAGTTATTGTACTTAAAATTTGAATTAATGGTTAGACTTTTAAGCTATTATGTTTTCATCAAATCTATCTATACATTTAGCCTAGAATTATAAAGTTATCTTTGCAAGCATTACTATGTTTTGTAATGTAGAAACCTATATACTAAAGGATAAATATTTGGAATTAAGTTAGAATAAAAGATGGAACTTTTTAAAATCTAAATAGAGGGTAAAGTTATCTAAAGTGAAGCAAATATGGAATAATGTTATAGCTCTAGTGTAACACCATTAGATCATATTGACATGTTCAATTACATATATAAATAATTCATCCTCTTGTATGTAATTTCTATTCTTTATTTGAACATAATGACATCCTTTATATATATTACTTTAATAGAGCTCATCCTCTATTTAGACTATTAGTAGCTTTCATCCTCTATTTAAACTTAATTCTAAACATTCATAATGTAGTGTGTAAATCCCCCTTTACAATATGACTCCCATTATATAAATATTAAGTAAGTTAAAGACAATACTGAAAATATGCCTTACAAATAAAGATTCAATAGGTATGACATTTATTTTAAAATTTTCTTAATAGATAAATGGGTCTAAGCAAGACAAGAAACATGCTAATTTAAACGAATTAAATTATGGATTTAAGCTTTCAAGCATTATTAATAAATGAGTCATGTTAAGATTTTCAAACATAAACCTATTTAGATCCAAGTATGTGATACAACCTATCATCACACATTAACAATCTTAATTTCACTAGTTGACCGTGAGGTCATATATGGTATATGGCATTTTTTACAATTTAATTTGAAGGCAATATGAAATAAGTTCCATTAATTTGATAATATTAGATTTGTCATCAATTTTCAATTATATTTAGCCTTTAAATATTTTCATATTTGTATCATCAAAGCACAAGAGGACTTTTTAGTATTTTTGATGATAGAAATCAAGTCTCCAAACCCCTTACTCAAAGCCAAGCTAAGAACTTGCAAGGCCTCACCCATTGGATCCTAACTCAAGATCTAGCAAGAGAAGGTTAAATGCATTTCCAATTAAGTTAAATATAGGACTTTGACTATGACTTAGATAAGTTTTGATGTAACATCAAATAGTTTAGATGACTAAGGAAGGTCGGACGACCTGACCTCTTTATAGACCTCATAGGTGTGAGCCTATTAAAGACTAGACAAAGCCAATCGCCTACCTAGCCTGACTTAAGGTAAGTTAGCTAATCTGATTTCTACATAACTCTCCCCCTTTCTAAGTTGACAAGTCAAGTCGCTAAGCTACTTGAGGACTTGAGCATTACTTTCTGCCATAGGTCAGCTAGATATCTACCTTTCTTCACTTCTTGTCAAAATGCCCTATGCCTCAACATTATGTGTCTACTACACAGATTGTAAGGATGATTCTCTAACATGTATAGTCCTATTGTCTTTTATCAATTTTACCCCTTTAACATGTATTCTAAGGTTTCTATTTTTATTTACCCTTTTGTCTTTTCTCCATTATGTTGTAACTCTATTGGCTAGGTATATAAGGCCTTCATTTGTAATATGCAAACATCATGTAGAGATCAAATACATAAGTTTTTGAAGAATTATCTTCTACTTTAGCTCTTATCTACTCTTTTAGCAAAAGTAATAGCAAATGACCTTAGTGTGGGATTGGTGGGTCATATTGAGTGCCCATTAGGTCGTATGAACTTGTTGGTGCATCATATTTAGTGGTTGCATATGGGTTTGCTAGCTTTCCTCCTTATTTGATTTTTCCTTTGACATTCCTCGTACATTATTCGCCTTGAAGCTAAATCAAAGAAGTCTATATGTGCAAAAGGCAATTATGACCTTTTGCATTATCTAGTGTAGATACTTCATTTTTGCTCTTTGCAACTTTATAATTTTTTTAGAATAAGAAAAAAGATCCTAATTGAGAAAAAGTACCAAAAAAAAAATAAAAAGAAAATTTAGAAAAACATACAAAAAAAATAGAAAATTAAAAAAAAAAAGAAAAAATAATAATAGAAAATTTATAAAATTCAAAAGGACATAAAAAAATGGAAAATTTGGAAAAAGTTCAAAAAATAAATGATGAAAAGTATAAAGGTAAGATTTTTCACTAAAATAGACTTTTTAGGTAAATAAATTATTTTTAGGAAAATAATATTTAGAGTTGTAAATAATTTAATTGAGTAGCACTTTATTTTATAAGATTTTTAGGATGTTTTATAGGTTAAGTACTATTTAGTTGCAAGATAAAATAAGGCATAATCCAACGGCCTATTGGTAATACTCTTTAACTTGCACTTGAAATGATATAGAGATCTTCGGATTAAATCTCATTATAGGCACAAAGTGCCTTTTATTTTTTTACAAAGTACACCTACTATGCATCAGAATACCATTGGGCTACGTATTTGTTAGGGATACGTAGTGCTATATGATTTGGGTTGCAAGTTGATGTAGCACTACATCAACATCTTAATCCCTATGTGAAGCCATATTTCATGACATGTGGTACGGTGATACATCAGTTGCTCTGCTATGTATTTGGCTACATGTCTTTTCAAGATACATGGCATAATACCATTGGATCACGTAGTTGATGTGGCACCACGTAAGCAACATCTTCTCTCCATTTCCTCTTCTTTCTTATTCTTTCCCCAAATTTCCTACATTTTCCTACCTAATCGGCTGCTTTCAGCCTTAATTTTGAGCCTCTTTATTTTGAAATTTCACAAATTGACATTGAAATTGCAAACTAGGATTAGAATACTTTAAACCTAACACAAGAACTCGTCTAGATTCAATTAGTTATCGAGTCAAATTGAGGCTTAAAGTTTTGAAAAACTCATTTTCTATCCAAAGCCATCTCTATAATTTAAGCTTGAACAGTAACTTTCAAAGCTTTTGAATGTTGGATTAAGTAAGAACGAGGTTTAAGGAATACATTTTGGCCAATAATTTTGGTCTAATTGTGCTTTCTTTTTACTTTGAAATTTAAATCAATCAAAACCTGTTTATTGGATTCAATGTGTTTCAAGAGCTTCCCATGTTTGTTGGACCTCTAGCTAGTATAAATAAGATATGAACATCCATCGACAAGCATGACATTTTGATTTGGAAACTCTTAAACACACTATCCACAAACTCTCTCTCTAACCATGCCTACCTTCTCTCTCTAGAGCCTCACCGCTACTTAAAGCTCTTCAAGCTTAGTTCAGTTACCCTCGAGCTTCCCCTCAACCTAAGTGTCTGATTATAGCCTCTCTCTTACCCTATTGTGCCTTCTAGTTGTGTTAATTGTTGCCAGACATCTAAACCCTAACCCACTGCAGCCACCACTCATGAATACCCACTAACATGTGACCTCATCTGAAACTAAGTGCACGACTAAATTTGTTGTGCTTCAAGACACCAAACCCAACTACACTTCAATCATCAACAACTGCCACCTAATTTATCAGTTAACCACCACTACCTCTAACTTGCTCTATCGCCTAAACCTTCATTAAAAGTCAAAACACCACCACTACTTGCCTTATTATTAATAACTTTGATATGAAAATCCCTTACATTGATAACTTTGATATGAAAATCAACTTCCCCCTTTGAAAAGCTATCGAAAACGTCTCAAAGCATGCCTTTCATTGTTGTTGTTGGCCTCTATCCATGACTCAAATTACGCCTAACTTAACTTGAAAGTCCCCTTTAGATCCTCGCTCCAACCTATGTGTAATCTAAGCTTACAATCCAGTTCAATCATCCCTTCTTTTAGGTTTATTAGTTTTTTTATTTTATTTTATTTTCGTCATTCATGTTGTTTTCTCTCTCTCTCTCTCTCTCTCTCTCTCTCTCTCTCTCTCTATTGTAATAAAGAAGCTTGTAAATAAACCTAAAAAAATAAAGAAAGAAGAAAAATCTGAAAAGGAAAAAGAAACAAAAGAAAGGGTAGTTTTCTTTATTTATTTTTATGCTTCAAGCCAAATAATAACAATAATAATAATAAATAAATAGCAATAAAAGAAAAAATTATAGTAAAAAAATCATTTTATAACTTAGAAAAAAATGCACTTTCCAAATAAATAACATAAATTAACCATTTTTCAAAATTAGGACTTCTTCTTTGAATTTTCAAAAAATAAACTAAGTTTAGGTACTTTTTAAAAAATTTATTTAAACAATTGGAATCACATTAAAAACATAAACCTAACTCATTTTTCAAAATTTAAAATAAACTAACCCACTAATGTTTTTGAAAATAAACTACAAATGTCTAATCCTTATTAACAGGTACATAGGCACTTTCAAGATGATGTAAAATTTGTAAAAAATTTAGTCTTCCATTTTTTTTTTTTAAATTATAGCATGAATTATCCATTCTTGTAAAATAAATCCAATTTATTTACTGGTAAATAAATTTTGTTTTAAAAAAAAGGTGATTTTAAAAATTAAATCTAATTTCGGAAAGTTGATTATGACACTCATAAAGGTTTAAAAGATTAGTCCCCTAAACTTGATCTTTGGTTTTCAAAACCTTTTTCTTAAAATTGATTCTCTAAGTAAACCAACGGCTATGTCAAAACAGTCCATCTAATCAATTTAACTTAATCCATTTTTTTTTTTTAACTTCTGTCGAGTGGCCACTTTAAGTTTTAAAAGATAAAAAACCAAAGTTTTTCTTAACTCTTAGTTGATGGTTAGTATTAAAGTGGTTAAGGTTTAATACTAATTGAGTTAATAAAATTTCTCAAAAAACCTGAAAAATCCAAGCTCGATAGCATAGTGACTTCATTAGGAAAGTCAAGTAGACTAGCTACCTAACCTTCGGAATTTAGAATTACATTTTGAAATACCTTTGCTAAATGTTATTTATTTATCCATTCTTATATTCGTGTTTTTATATAGTTGTACTAACTTTTGTAGGGGGTAGGGGGCGGAGGGGAGAAAGGGTGGGGGGTGTGTGGGTAAGGTAGGGAATTCATTTTATGCATCATGAATGCATAGTAGACACAGTCAAACTTAGATTGTATTAAGACCTTAGGACAAGAGAGCTATTGTATAAGCTTTGGGTGCTGTAGTGTAACCACCACTCGGGGTTGATTAAGCCATCCCTACTTAAGCTTGAAGGCGTTTTCTAAAAATGAGTGAAGTCACAAGGCTTAAAGACCTTTAAAACCCACCCTTTGTATATACATCACATTTAGAATAAACAAATAACTAAGTAAGATGAAAGAAAAAAAAAATGATGCTAACTCAAAGTTTCTTTAGTTTCCTTTGTAATTTTATCATTTGTAAATATAGATCTGATGTAAATAGGATTTAGTTTTGTTTTCTTTTACAACTTTATTGTAAATAGTATTTTCTAGTCTTGTAACAATGTTTCTTTCTAAATTATTCCATAAATGGCTTGCTCATCCAACTTCATATGTTTTAGAGAAAAGTTCGATAACAAGCCCATCAACCTAAAGCCTATTCTAGACCAGTGGTTTCTATACTTCACTCCAAGGGAGTAAGAGATCATCACCAACTAAATAAGGCCCATTTTGTCACTTCTCAAGGTAAAAATTGAGATAAATTTAATTAGGGCCTTAACCTATTTTTGGGAACCCGAAGAAGTAGCTTTTCGAGTTGGACCTCACATAATCAGTCTGACACTTGAAGAGTATACTAAATTGCTTTAAGCCCTTCCCTTAGAAAGCATATATACTCTAAACTTAAAAGTTGATTTAATAAACGCTTTTTTAAGATTCTTAGGGATTAAAAAGGTTAAAGTAAATAAGGCCCTAAAAAGTTGCAGTGGGAATTACATTAAGTTAGAAAATCTAAAGGCTTGGTTCACAACTAAACCTAATTCTAGCAAGTGGACCGTCTTTTGTGGTGATCCCAAAACTTGGAGACAAAATAAAATTAAAGCTTTTATCTTGGTTGCATTTAGGATTATTCTATTCCCAAATGGAAAGTTCCTTATCCACTTTAGGGTTATGGAATTAGTAAGCCTATTTCTTGAAGGTAAGTCTTACATTCCAGCCCTCTTTGCAGAGTAAGTTAGAAGCTTAAACATCTTAAAACAGAAAAACGATGGTGTACTAAAGACCAGCATGGCATTATGAAATGTTTTAGGCTTGACTTGATTCGATTAGATTTCATCTACAAGATCAACTTAATTGATTCATTTGCTAACAAAATCCATTTGCCAAAAGAGAAATCTACTTATTATTAGGTTGAAGTCAAATTTTCAAGTTGTTGATATTTTATGAATAGCTAAGTAAAGCAACTTTAAAAGGGTAATATTAGTTTGTAAAGGCTATCAAGCAGTTCCCTTAATTGGGATGAAGTGATGTACAGGCTATTACCCAAATAGCATTATCAAGTAATTTAGAAGAATTTAAGACATAGTCTACAGACCCTCACTAGATATTATAACCCTTGATTATGATTTATCTACCAATACCACAAAAGATCTCCAAACTTTGGGTAATCAAACAACTATGGGTGATAAGGACGGTTAGCCCTAACGTTGATCTAGGAGAATGGATGGAAGAAGTGGATAAGCATAAGGTCACAAAAAAAATCTATACGATCAGCTTCATAAAGCAAGGGCAATCCAATATCGAGCACTAGAGGTCATACAACCTGCATTAGCAAAACTAAATTTTGAAATTAGAACCTACATGGATCAAGTACAAGCCTGTGTAGAAGTTACCTATGAAGAGTGTGACATGTGGAAAAACCTTTTTTGGGAATCCAAACAATGGTCTTATACCTTAGACCACTAGTTGAAGATGACCCAAAGAAGGCTCAAAGAGTTTGAAGAAATAATTGAGCCTAGCTCGAAAAAGAGAAAGGAAACACTAACAAGACTCAACAATCAGTAAAGAAGAACACCAACCAACCATAAGAAAGATGATAAAAGGATTTAAGAATAGGAATACGTTTGAGCAATGTATTTTTCTTTTAAAATAATGTAAAGGAAACTCTAAAAGCTGCAAAATAATAAATAAAATTACCATCTTGCTAATTAATTATCGGTTCTATTCTTTTGCATCTGTGTGCCATACATCTTTACATTTTACTTATCTACTTATTTATTCATTTCATTTCTTTGTCTTAACAAAAAATGTACATATGCTAACTTGTTAAGAAGTGTTCTTAAATTAAGTCGTAAAGATAGCTCTAAAGTGTCAAACCTTTTAGAGAAGTCTTATCCGAAGTTGCTCCCAAACCAGAATGGCCAACTAAGAAAATAACAACATCAACACTAGAGATGACAGCAACAATGTTAACCCCGAAGTCATCGACCCTACGGAATTGAGGTTTCGCTCTTTAGAGTGAACGATGAGAAAAATTGCAAATCAGCTGAGTTTGCTTGCTGATAGTATCGCTTTACTCAGATCCACAACGGCATTTAATGAAGAAAACTCTAAGGCCCAATATGGAAAGAACGTAGAAGCTCTACCCTTCAAAGCAAAAGAGAGCTACCCTAAAGTTAACTTAGCCTTCGAAACTTTTGAATCAGAAGGGGTCTATCCAAAGGTCAACCTAACTTTTGAACCCAACACCTTCTCATTCCTAATTAATACAAAGCTAGTTAACTTTGATGCCAATTGAGATAGATTAAAAGAGCTGGAGAGGAAGTTAACCCAATGGATTACTAAGAAAATAAAAGTGCTCAAAGGTTATGATGGTTTCGAGTAAGCTAATATTACAGACTTCTCTACTTATGGTTACGGAAATTTCCCCAAAATGTTCAAGGTACCAAATTTTGAAAAATACAATAGGACCGATTGCCCTAAACAACACACCAGGTTATATGTGCGAAAGATGGACAAGTATGTACAATATGACTAGCTAATGGTACAAACTTTTCAAGACAGCTTGATGAGAGCTGCTTTAACCTAGTATGTCTAACTCAATTTGAATCAAGTGAACACTAGGGAGAAGCCTGCTAAGGCATTCTATGAACAGTATAAGTTTAATATTGAAGTGGTACCAATCATGATAGACTTGGTCATCCTACGAAAGAGGAATAATAAGTCGTTTAAAGAGTATGCCTAAAGATAAGGATCCTTAACTACAAGGGTATCTACCCCCATGACTAAAAAAGAGCTGACCTCGGCCTTTATTAATCCCTTAGAAAGGCCTTACTTCTCCCACATGATTGGTTAGGCTTCCTCTAGCTTCGTAGAAGTGGTGGCTACAAGATGTCGTATCGAAAGTGCTGTCTCTTCTGGTAAATTCCAAGAGTCATCAGATAGAAGACCACCCTCTATAAAGCTAACTACCAGCAAGCCTAAAGAAGCCACTATCGGTATGGTAAATTCGAGCATCAAGCCCAATACCCGAGTCATCTTCAAAATGAATCCTCTACAAGCTCAGCAACAGTTTCGAAGCTAACCTCAAGCTAACAGGTCCCCACAACAGTTCACTGGAATACCAGTTCCCGTTGGCTAAGTCCTCGAAGAGTTAAAGAAAGATAATTTGATCCATTTTGAGCTTCCCAAAGAAAAATACAAGCTAAGGGTTTTTTATCCTAATGCAAAATGTCAATATCATTTATGATAGGTTGGTCATTTGACCGACTCATGCTGGAGACTAAAAAATAAGATTTGAGACCTAATTGATGAAGGTTTGATCTAACTAGACTTTGTAGAAGCTCCAATTCCAAATGTTCACAATAACTCCCTACCCAACCATGGCCTTATCATCAATATGATTTTTGACAATTTAGATCTTACCATCAACATGGTCGGTTTTGACCGAAAGCCCAGGGTCTATGAGTTTTATAAACCAAAGGAGAAACAAACTCCAAGAGCAAAAAGGTACACTTTCCATGTACCTGTAGCCCTTGAGAATTATAAAACTGCCCCATTAACTACTAGGTAGTTAACCAAAGACAATTAAGTTTCCTTATAGAAGAGATTACTTGCTCTGGTAGGATCTGTGACCTAAAAGAAGACCTCAAAAAGAAGAATGCATTGGAGGAATCAAATAACAAACCGGTTGAATATAAGGAAAGATTGTCTTCCTTCACCAAAATGATTAAATAAAGTGAATACGAGATAATAAATTAGCTCACTAAGCTTCCAGCATAGATATCTCTTATGGGTTTTTTGATGGCGTCCAAACCACATTAGGAAGCTTTGTTTTGGACTCTGAAGGAGGTCAAGGTCCCTCATAAAATATCAACTGAAAAGATGGGACTAGTTACCAACTTTATCCTCACCATAGGTTAGATCTTTTTTTCCACCTAAGAATTAGGTAAGGAAGGTAGCTAGCATACTAAACCTCTCTTCATAGTGGCAAGGATCAATAATATAATCATAACCAGAGTCCTTATCGATAACAAGTTGTCATTAAATGTTTGCCCTCTTGCCACCTTGGACCTATTAGGCATTGATGCGACCATAATTAAGCTAAGTTTTACAATAGTTAAGGCTTTTGATAGATCCAGAAGAGAGATCATAAGGGAGATTGACTTACTAGTTGACATTGGCCCTCAAACTTTCATTATTCGATTCTAGTTTGTAGACATTCCAAGGTCCTTTAACATCCTATTGGGAAGACCCTAGATTCATATAGTAGGGGCTATACCTTCAACTTTACATCAGAAGGTCAAGTTTATCTCGAATGGCTAGGTCATAACAATTCTAGGTGATTAAGATTATGAAATATATATATATATATATATATATATATATATATAAGGCCATACCCTATATTGGTGTTAAGGAGCAAGATGATTTTGGACTCCAAATGTTTGAGGAAGTATGTATGATCAACAATCTTAAAGAAAGCAAAGATGAGAGGCTAAAATTCAAGGAAGGGCAGATTGGTACTTACAGTCTTGGTTACATTCTAACTCTAACTGAAGAATTGCAAAATAAGCAAGCGAAGGGCAAAAGAGGTGACATATTGTATCATGCCTCAATGACCTTTCCACTATTGACCAAGACATTTATCTGGGTTGATGTTTAAACCCCAGAATATGCCAAAGAGGACACCCTTAGCAAATTTGAATTAGTGGGCTCATCCCACAAGCTCTAGCACCTGAATAATTGGTTTTCCATCCCTATGAATGGTGATAAGTCTTCTCTAGGGTAAAGGATGAATTATGGTTTAGTATTTCTTGAGTTTTGTAATAATTATTTTTGTTCTAAAACAATGTACTTAAGAGGACTTTCTATTCTAATAAAAGATCAGTTCCCTTTCTCTTCACTTTTTCTTTACTTACATTCTTTCCTTTACACTTTTTTTGCTTAAATCCAATGCTCTAAATGAAAGCCAAGGATACTTGTACAAGTAGATAATGAAAATATTGATATTACTTTCAACCTTATTAGGTTAGTCATTGGGAGTGATGTCAATAACCATAGTGAAATACAAGAGAGCTGGCAAAGACATGAGATCCAACCCTTTACACTCTTTTTGCTTAGATCCAATGCTCTAAATGAAAGCCAAGAATACTCATACAAGTAGATAATGAAAATATCGATATTACTTTCAACCATATTAGGTTAGTCTTGGGCAGTGATGTTAATAACCATAGTGAAATACAAAAGAGCTGGCAAAAACATAAGATGAGTAGAATTTTCATTGATGAGCCAACTGAGATGATTAATATCGGGGTTGATGATAACCTGAAGAATTTAAAGATTGGAGGGAGCTTAAAATAAGAATAGAAGGAAGAAATGAAGGAAGGAATTACCATGTTGTTATCCGAGTATCAAGATCTATTCGTATGGTCTTATGAAGATAGGCTCGGGTTGGATCCATTGATTGTAGTCCACCACTTGCCTATACGAAAAGATATCGAACCTAAGAAGTAAAAGCTAAGGAGATTCCAACTAGATATCTTGTTGAAGATTAAAGAGAAAGTCAAAAAGTTACTCAAGGTCGGTTTCATTAAAGTGTTTGATTATCCTTAGTAAGTAGACAATATTGTGCTGGTGATGAAGAAGGGAGGAAATGTTAGAGTATGCATAAATTTTTGAGACCTCAATTAGGAAACACCTAAAGATAACTTTCCTTTACCCCACATTAACATCTTGGTAGATAATACTGCTAAGAACCATCTCTTCTCCTTTATGGATGGATTCTTCGAGTATAATCATATTTGAATGTTCGAAGAAGATAAGGCTAAGATGACTTTCATTACAACTTGGGGCATATTTTGCTATAAAGTAATGCCTTTTAGACTCAAAAATGCTAGGGCAACTTACCATAGAGTAATGGTCATAACCTTTCATGACATGATGCGTAAAAAAGTAGAAGTATATGTTAACGATATGATTGCAAAATCTAAAGAAGGGTGAAACCTCATAGATAATTTGAGGAGATTGTTTGATAGGTTGAGAAAGTTTTAACTGAAGTTGAACCTAGAGAAGTACGCCTTCAAGGTAACATTAGGGAAATTATTAGGTTTCATAATTAGCTAAAAGGGTATCAAAGCGGATCTTGATAAAATCAAAGCAATAATCAACTTACCCTCTCCATGCACACTTAAGGAGGTTATAGGCTTGTTGAGTTGTTTAAGCTATATAGCCCGGTTCATATCTTAACTTAAAAATAAATGTTGTCCCTTGTTTAAGTCACCGAAGAAGAATTTTAAGATAAATTGGGATGAAGAATGCGAGGGAGCCTTCACAATAATCAAGGAATACCTCATGAACCCTCTAGTTTTGGTAGCTCCTAAACTTAGAAAATTGTTATTTCTATACCTCATTATATTACTAGAGTCCATGGAGTGTATACTTGGTCAGAAAAATGAGGAAGGAAAGGAGCGAGTTGTATACTACTTGAGTAAGAAGTTTTGTAGAAGGGGAATAGTAAATACTTTGAAATTGAAAGAACGTGTTGTACTCTTATATGGGTTATGCATTGACTTAAACAATATACGCTCTACTATCAAATTGAATTGCTGACTCAACATGATCCTTTGAAGTATTTAGCAGAAAAGCGAACCTTAATTGGTAAGATCTCAAAATGGCAAATGTTATTGTCAAAGTTCGAAATCACATACATAAACCAAAATTCAACCAAGGGAAAGCCTTAGTAGATCAACTAGCAAAGAATCCCCCTAAAGATATCCCTAAGAAGTACAAGTTAGATTTGCCGATAAAGACATCTTAGTAGTTAAAAGTGATTTTGATGAGGAGAAAGATAAAAAGCACCTAAAATGGAAGATGTTCTTTAATGGAGCTACTAATGTGGTTGGGTGTGGAATTTGGGCAATATTGATATCTCTTGAAGGTATGCAATTCCAAGTAGTTGCAAGGCTCATTTTCCTATATACCAACAATATCGCTAAAAACGAAGTATGTATTATGGGACTCAAAATGGCCTTAGATAAAGATATTCAAGAATTAGAAGTATAAGGGGATTCTTCACTCATTATTGGCCAAGTTTGAGGATAATATAAAATGAAAGATCTTAAATTGATGCCTTATTAATGACACTTGATTGAATTAGTGGAGAAATTTGAAGAAATCATGTTCACTCACGTAATAAGGACTTAGAATCAATTTGCTGATGCATTAGCTACTCTAGCATCCATGATCTAAATATTTGGCTGAGTCAAAATTCAGCAACTCACAATCAAAGTTGAAGAAAAACTTGCTTTTTGTTTAGTAATTGAAGGTGCGCATGACGAAAAGCCTTAGTAACATGACATTAAAATGTTCCTACAACAAGGCATATACCTCAATGAAACCGAGAAAAAGGATACAAAGATGATTAGAAGATTGGCTACCTAATTCTTATAAAGAGGTCAAGGTTTTGATAAATAAAGTACAAAAGGAGTATGTGGCCCTTACATGAATGGCTACATGCTCGCCAAGAAGATTATGAAGTTGGGATATTATTAGTCAACCATGGAGGGTGATTGCATCAAGCATGTCTAACACTGTCACTTGTATCAAGTTTATGCAAACAAGATAAATGCTCCGCCTCAAGAATTACACATACTCTTTACACCATGGCTGGTTTCAACGTGGGGTATATACATCATTGACCCAATTACTCCAAAGGCATACGATGGTTATGGCTTCATAGTGGTTGCCATTGATTATTTTAGTAAGTAGGTTGAAGCCTCATCTTATTTGAATGTTACTAGGGGAATAGTGGTCAAGAGAGATATCTTAGATCGATATAGGGCTCCAAAAACAATCATCACCAACAATGGCACAAATCTCAACAACAGGCTTATGCTAGAGTTATGCTGACAGTTCAGGATCATCTACAAGAACTTTACCTCTTATTGACCTCAAATGAATGGGGCCGTCGGAGCAGCCAACGGAAATCTAAAAAAAAAATAATTGAAAAAATAGCCATTACATATAAGGATTGGCATGAGATGTTGCCATTTACACTTATAGCCTATCGAACTTCTATTAAAACATTGATAGGGGCAACACCCTACTCTTTAGTATATGACATTGAAGTAATATTACTGGTGGAAGTTGAGATCCCATCTCTTAAGGTGCTATCAGAAACCCAATTGAATGAGGCTGATTGAATAAAGAAACATACCAAGTAATTGAACTTGATTGATGAAAAAAGATTGATAGCCCTATGTCACAATTAATGCTATCAACAAAGAATAGCTTGAGCTTTTAATAAGAAAGTGTGGCTTCGAAATTTCAAAGAAAGTGATACAATGTTGAGAAAAACTCTCCCCAATGCACAAGACTCTAAAGGAAAATTTACTCCCAATTACATTACGAAGGCCCTTATATCGTAAAGTAAGTGCTATCTAGAGGAGCTTTAATTTTATCACAAATGGACAATCTAAAGTTGAGAGACCCTATAAATATTGATGTAGTAAAGTTTTATTACCCATGAAAATCAATGGAAATTCTTACTCTGAACTTAAGAAAATTCCAATCATCTTAAAGAAAATTCCAATCATCTTAAATGTTACTATGATTTAATTTTCATTCTTTACAAGCAAAGTTAGTATCCCTGGCAGTCGTCAACATCGGAATAACCTCTATTACTTTTCCTACTCCATAAAAAGGTCCTAATCTTTTAATCTACTCAAATGAGACCTATACATTGCAAACACGAGAAAAGAGGAAAATGAGTTATGGAATATTGATAATTAACAAAACTCTTTTCAATACTTTGTTATAGATTGATCCTCCTCGATGGGGAGATTTATCATCTATTTTCCAAGGTAAGGCAAAACCCATTCGAGCAAACACCTTACGGTGGATATTTATTGATCAGGAATAAAGGCCTAGATTTGGCTTAAAGAGTCTGAAAGTTAGTTCATAGATGAATGGAAACATTGGTTTCTCTATCTGAGATGGCACCTTGTATCAAGTTGATTTCCATGGTTTCTTTAGGTGGTAGCGAAGCCTTATGTTTCTCCGTTCCAAGACTACTTGGGTTGACAATAGAAAATTGGTGTCTTTAAGAAGTTTGAATCCAATTTGAAGAATGAGTTAACTGGTTTTGATTGAACTTTTCAAAGAAATGTTTGACTATTTAGGTGCTATTAACAAAACCAGGTAAGTACTTCTATACAATTTTAGCATGGCATGACATTAAGCCTTTATCTCTTAAGGTAATAACCATAATTTGGGATACTTTCACCCCTTCTTAACTACACTTTGGTGTTTTAGCTAGTTCATAGGACTTTGTCCCAACTCCCTTAAGGTTCTTAACTAGCCTATAGGACGCTTACCCTTTGTCTGTCTCTTTCAAGGTTCTGGCTAGCTTATAGAGAGCTATCCTAACTTACACATAGTTTTAGGGTTCTAGCCAGCTTTTAAAGCGTTGTCCTAACTCACATTTCCTTCAAGGTCATAGCCAGATTTTAGAAGCAACGTCTCATCTTCAATTTATTTTTAGGGTTTTTAGTCAACTCATAGAACACTATCTCGACTCAATCTTTCTAACTAGCCCATAGAGCGCTTCTCGTTTTCAATCTCTCTTCAGGGTTTTTGTTGGTTTAAGGAGTGTGTTAGATATCTTTCATATATTTTGATGATAACAAAAAGAGATAAATGCCAATGAATCATTAAGAATGCAGGTATTTAGAAGGGTTCTCAAAAAGTTTAAAATTGCAAAATTAAGTTGTCTTTAGAAACTCATTCAGAAGGTCTGATTTGATTGGAAAAAAAAAAAAAAGAATAGTCTAAAAACCTTCAGAAAGCGTTTCAGAAGCTTTATAAGTAGAAGTGATATAGTATTTCAGAAACTTGTTTAAAGACTTTGAAGAAAAGAAAATTGATACTGTTTAGGAGGTTATTCAAAAAATTAGCTTGGAAAAATATAATAATGAAATTTAACTCATATCAGATTTGAATTAAACAAGGCCTAGCTCCACTAGATTGGGTGTATTAGGGAAATACACTTAATCTTATTTCACTTAAGATAGAATTAAGATCCATAGGGACTATTTTTGAGCAAATTTATTTTGATAAATGAAGATGTACGTAAGAATGGATAAGAATAAGGTTGATTAAGATTTTGTAGAAATTCAAATTTTTGAATATGAGGTTTATCTCAAAATTATTGATAAAGCATATCTCTTCGTCAAATTCAAATATGAAGATTATCTGGTGGTTACAAATCGAAGTAAATCTGATCGAAACAAGATAAGAAGAACTATTTTGAATTTTAAGATACCAAGATCTTCTCAAAATATCTAAGGAGTATCTTTAACAAATAATTGTTGGATAAATATAAAAGTGAAGATAATCTTCAACAAATTAACCTATGAAAGATTTCAGTATAAAAAGAAAAAGGATTCAAAATGTCAAATACTTCCTTGAGAAAAAGTTTTTGTTACACAAAAATCATGATTAGATTCTACCTTCTAAAAAGGCGGGATGAGTTAAGACGTATAAAGATATAAGCCGAGAAGTGAAAGAGATGCCGTGAGAGTTGGTAGGAGGCTGAGAGAGAAATACTCAACCAGGGAGATAGATCTCTTTACTCAACAGTAGACTTTCGATAGGTGAACGTCTGATCACTCAGCACAAAACTTTCGGTCAGAGGATAGTTGGCATTGGCACAGGATAACGAATACAACATAGAACAATCACCTAGAGCCTTCAGAGAGTTTGGCCATCGTCCTTCAGTATACCGTTTCTCGTCATCGATAGGTTGACGAAAGAGAATCCGTCGAGTGAGAAATTGGAGGCCTCTAAGGCATGCTTAAGTCATTGGGCCGGTGGTTGGCAACCCATCAGAACCTAACAAAAGTGTGATCCTATGGCTCGATGATCTTACATCTCGTTATTAAGGTCTTAAACTCTTGCAAATACTTTTCAACACTGTTTCGGCCTTGCCTTAGGTGTTAGAAGGTATGGAGCATCTTTTGCTTAAAGTAGGTTAGCACAAAGCATTGGTTCATCAACCTCTTCATAAGCCTCCAAGTTTTGATTGGCTCTTCTCCTTCAATATCTTGCTTGGCAATCAATTTATCCCATCAAAGACTTGCATATTCAATAAGGGCTAATGAGGCCAACTTAACCTTTGTTTGGTCATCACACTTAAACAACTTATCGACTTAAGGAACCCAATGAAGAAACTTTTTAGGTCAGCTACTTCCACGGAAGGTTAGCAGTTTAAGTTTGATGTTATCAAGTCCTCGGCTATGTGCTTGAGGTTCATCTCTTGCATTTCAAGTTGGTCGGTTCACCTCGAATTGGCCACTTCTACTGGAGCTCTGCTTGGCCATATTTCTTCTCAACCTTAGCTCTCTTCTTTAGGTTCCTGCATTCTCGATGTTGACATTTCTATCATTGCTTCTTCTCAACTTGGTAACTCTTATCGACTATCGTTCATCATTATCAAGCTTGTTGGAACCACTTCTACTGGTAGGTGTTTGTTCCCTTCTTTCATCTCGGCCAATATGTCTACGATCTCTGACTAAACCGGCAAGCACCTAAATTAAGTTAGTAGGATTCTAAATATGATATTCCAAGTTGTCAACATGTCTCCTCAAACTTCTGCAAGGACTAACTCCACTATTATTGACACTATCTTCAAACATTCTTATTTGTACAATGATATTCAGAGAAAATTTGAACAACACAATTTACATCAAAACACAATTACAGTAACTTAGAAACAACTACTACTCAGCTTTTATAACTACTACGATTGACAAACACTTCCACAGCAACTAAAATCAACTACTAAAATTATTGTTACTCGACTCAATAGCAACACAATACTATGATTATTAAAAACATGAACGACGCACTATACTACAGAACGACAACTAACAGATGTTCAACCATGAACTAGGCTTTGAAGAACACTAACATGCGTATCTTCTCAAAGCTCTGATACTAAGATGTTACAACCATCGACTCAGCGTATGTGTAGGCAACAGATTAGGACCAGAATGGGTAGTTAGGGTTCAAAGGGGTATGAAGAATAGGAAGTAAAATAGGGGTTTTGACAATGAATGTGTATAGATATCATACACCAAGAAACAAACACAATTAGGAGTTGAGCTTGAAATAGGGTTCGATACAATTGATGAACACTAAATGTCACTTGAAATTCAAATGAAGGTTAAATGCAACTCATTAACTGACTCAAATGAAGGGTTCACCACAATCCTAAGGTCAAGATCAATGGGAACATAAGAAAGATTAATGAATTAATCAATACTCAATAATCCAACCAATGTAAGCATTAAGAGTTCGATAATAACCTTACTCGAAAGAGGAAAGTTCCAAGTGTAATCACTGTATGTATATTCTTCACTAAAATCTATCTGCTAATTACAAATATTACTATTTATAGCAAATCCTAAAAACCTTAATGACAAAATTATAAATAATATACAAAACTTTAAACCCTAAAGAATAGGCCCATAATAAAGAAAATATGTACATGAATATAAAACTGTATATTTAGTAGAAAAAGTTGCCATGTAGTCATTCGGCCCATCCTAGAAGGAGTAGGACCCAAATTGGGCAGGGTCAGCAGTTAGATGTTTGGCTTCGAGTAAGAGTCCCTGAAGTCTTATAGTGCTTGGTTGAGATACTTGAAAGATCGACCCACAATTGCCGAGTTCTATGATTAGTCGACACTAATCTCTTCATGCCATCTCGAGTGGATCTATGGCCTTAAAGCGTCGACTGTGCGGTCTCTCGACTTTTCGATAAACGACAGACTTCATACCGAATGGCTCCTTCTCTTCCTCTTAGCCTTTTAGTATCAGCTCAGTCTAGGTAAGAGTTGATCAGCCTTGGCTTCGAACAGTTTAGCCTCGGGTTAAAGTAGGTTGGCTTTAGTTTTTGATAGGTCGTTCTTAGCTTAAGACAAGTCGGCCTCGGCTTGAAGATAGTTATAGGCTGATTCCTATCATATATTATGGCAATTTGTTTAAGTAACTTCCTAAGTTAACAGGGATGGGATGGGATTTTTATGTGATGCCTACTCTTGCATATGAATTTTATTAAGTTTAATTTTTAAACTTTAATTTTCATCCTTTTGAGTAATATTGCAATCACACCATTCCTTCCACCACTACAATGACGCCATCAACATATAACCACTAACACATCACTACCACCATTATAGTCGAGTCGTATAGTGGTAGTAATAATGATGATGGCAACATGATGGTAGGGTAATAAGGGGAGATGGTAATGGTGGTGTAAGGATAGTTGTATGGTATAAAGGATTACGTTGTAATGGTTGTGTAACAATGCTGCTTTTTGTAGCACTAATGATGGTGGAGGTGCAAAGATGGTGGTAACAAGGTTGATAAGATAACAATGGTACTACAACTATAATAGTGGTGTCATGGAAATAACAATTTAGTAGTAACTATGGCAGTGATGGTGGTGATATACAAGACTAGTGGTGTTTTCGAGGTGGTCGCGCAATCATGGGGGTAGTGTAGGAAGTTGCTACAAAGGTGGTGGTAATAGTACAACATTGTTGATTGTGAATTAAATTAAGAAGTGACACTTTAATTCCAATTGAGAAAACAAAGTATAACTAATTCAATCTAATAATGACCCCACTTTAATCCCTAGAAAAAAATACGTTGTAAAAAATTTAAAAGCTATTCCATTCAAACAATTCAAACATACCATAAAAGGAATTAATTTGAGATTGCACATATGACCTAAGGAAGATGGTAATTTAAGACTATGAAAGTGGATCTAGGCTTGGTGTAATTAAGCTTATCTTGGAGTTAGACGGATAATCTGTGGATTGCATGTCACAAACAAATCTGCTATAGTTTAGTTCATTACTATATTATTTCCTTCTTATCCTGTATAATCCAAATTTTCTAGGGTAGCTTATCCAAGATTAAAATGCCCTTCAATTTTCTACTAAATTTGATAAATAGAAATTCACATTATTGATGAAAAATAGTTTCAATCAAATTGTTTAATGCAAATTAATTAAAAAAAAAATTGATTTTAGGTTTCCCCCATTTTCACGAGAAGTTTAAGTTTGGTACATCTATCACCACCATTATGGTTGTCAACTACAACTATTGTACTAAATATCACTAGCTTTTGCTCTTATTCACTATGAGTGCCATTATCAACGGTGTGTAATATTATAATATCTAAAAAGAATTATTAGATTGCATTAATCATTAAATACAAAACAAAAACTCTAATGTCATGTCCAATATGCAAACATGCTATGGAATGGAATGAAATATAATTGAATTAAGATAAAAAAATATAATTCATTCTCTATGTTTAGTAATGCTTACGGAATTGAATGGAAATGAATGTATGTTTAAAGTATTTGTCATAAATGCCTTTAATTATTAAACGTCATAATTAATTTAGAGATTAAATAAGTAAATTTGATTAATAATAATTAATCAAGATGAAATGGAATTGCACCTTCACCTTATGAAAGGAGGAATTGAAACCCCACCCCCACCCCCACCCCGAAGCTAGAATCACATCCTATCTTCTAAAAGTGTTTCCAAACATTGGAAAGGAAATGGAACTCAAAATCTTATTCCATTATAGGTCCATTCTCGCATATCAAATTTGACAATAGAGTTCGATTCATAAATTTCTAAGGTAATAAATAAGATGAAACACATTACACTATGTTTTGTTTACAAAATAAATCTGATATGGATAAACTCGTTATAGTATTAGAAAAATCTCAAGGTTGTCATCCCTTAGGTGGTAAGAAAATATTAAGGTGTTTACAAAATAAAATTTCTTAACCAAAATCCCAAGTTAACATTTCTTTTCAATCACCACCTTACTACTACCTCATTGTCACCACTACTATAGTCACCTAACATCCTTAGCTTAACCTACCACTACCACCGTTGTAGTCATAAGTGCCATAATCTCTACCACCATAAATACAACAATAGCCTTACATCGCTATCATCACAATATTAATTCTACACTACACCATCGTTCACATCACCACCACCATATCACCTTTACTACTATTATTGCCTCAAGTACTTCATACACAACCTCTACCATCGCTAACATTACACTACATTATCACCATAAACACTGAAATTTCACCATCACCACCATAATTGCCAACAATTTTAGTTGTTGCATTACTTAATACTTCTATTTTACTACATCATCATTGCTACTATTGTCTTCACATAGCCATTATACTATTATCACAAATATCATTACCAATAGAGTATAGCATGCCACTATCACCACAATGGTGCTATATAGGTAGTAAGGGCTCAATAATGTTGGTGGTATTGTGTTAGCAATAGTAGTGGTGTAGTGACAATAGTGACAACAATGATAGTGGGGGAAAGACAACATGGAATAGGAAAATATAATTAAATTAAAAAAAATGATAATCTTAATGTAGTACTTGTACATAAGAAACGACATACAATTAAGGAAAGAGAAAAAACACCTTATAATACAATTAGCCCACCAAAATGGTATAAGAAACGTGTATTTACTATTGCTCGTGTTATGCTGTGTTTTTGTTCATATATTGTGTACTATACTAAAAACCAAATGCTATATTAATTTCTCTACCTTCCTTCCATGATTCATTTGATGAAAGCAAGCTGGCAATCAATCAAAGAATGATATAATCATATACACAAACAAATCTACCTGCAACTTATTCAAATTCAATTCAATATTTACTCAACCCAACGCAATCGTGGTTGTCTCAAACTCAATTCACACAACTAGATTATTTAGTCAATGGTGAGCTTCATGATATTTTATTCGATGAGTTTACAGGCTCCATCAAATTTGAATCAAACTTCAATGTTAACCTACTTTAAATTGACTTTAGATATCAATATTATTTTATTCATAATTTTTTTTTTTTTATAAGTTTACACAAGCTAAACTCAAACTCGTTGAGCATTTGAGTTTAAGTTCTCGAATTCAAACTCAAAATTGTGAATTTAATGGATCTCAAGCTCTCAATTTAGCAGTCCATCCTGAATCTGAGCTACACACTATACCATCTAAATCCAAGTTGTTTACACCCATAACTGGAACTATTGTTTTACCAAACAACTAAAACTCTTCAGCCAATTTGACATTCTCCGGTTAAGTACAAACGACCATCCGAAAACTATGATATTCCACTAATATAATTGCCCGTTTGCTCTACGTGTTGTCAAAAATAAATATAAAGTCCCCATCAAATAAAAAGCTTGAACTTTTAAGCATAGATTGTTATGGTACTAAATATGGCACCATATAATAAAGTTGAGGATTCAAGCCTTTGTATCATCATTGAACCTCGAAAGTCCCCCACCTAATAGGTTTCAATTAAAGTTCCGATGCACAAGTAAGAGAGCTGTGAATTTTTGGGTCAGTTAGTCATGGTACCAAATTCAACATAATGCGAAAGCAAGAAACTAAGGGTTCATATTTGTATGTCAATTTTTGTTATGCATGATGACCGGTTTGACTAGCATTTTAAGTGCATATAGCTGGAAACAACAGGAATTTGATTGACAAAAGGAACTAAACAATCAAGAGCACTTCTTGTTACAATATATCAAGAAACAACTCAAAAAGGAATGAAAAAGATCTCTTGCAATGCCCTTACTATGCTTGTCTATTCACTTTCAAGTATGGCAATGCACCAATCACATTGTCGTAGTCGCTTTGGCTGACTCGAACCTGCAAAGAATGAACAAAGTTGAATATATGGAAGCAGTTTACTGAAATATATATGTGGTGACAAATACGAAAATATCCTGAGATCAGTTTAGTTGAACCAATATACTCCAAATAGTTATAAGAGTGGTTACACCCTAGATGGTGTGGAATGAAACAGCCACACGAGTAAATAGACAGCAAAATCTAGTTTGAAAGTTAAGTCAATATAGATGCTGATGACAGTGATGAAGAAACCAACTATATGATCAGAAATAACAAAATCTAATTGCATTCGGCACGATAATAAGATAGGATTCCCAATTGCACCTTATAGAGGCTGGAATATATATTCAATCTATATATGCAATTTGCATGAGAGCCTTGCTTTCCTTGTTCAGAACTCAGCAGGGAGGCTTAATTCTAAGCCATTCTCTTAAGCTGAGTGGATTCGCTATGTTCACCAGCATGGACTTGTGAGCCAGCACATCATTTTTGTACAAACTTAATGCAGTTTTCACACAGCATCAAATTGATCGCCCCATCAATAGAAAAATCACAATCTCTTATCTAACCAAGTTTAGAGAAGGAATGCAATGAATCAGTGAAAACTAGAAAAAGATATCCCAATTGGATCTCAGCATTAACAACTGCCCTTCAATTCACGTTCCTCTCTAGCATGAAATAGTGAGGGGAACGAAATCAACTAGTCTCCTTCTCTGCCGTATATATTCACATATTGTTTCAGGAAAATAATAAATAAATAAATACGAGACTGCTTTCGTCCCCTAGATGTTCTCATGCCCTTCCCATATTGCCATACAAAGTCCCCCAACATGGATCAACCAACAAACAGCAAGTACATAACCTACTTGTCTTTTTCATGTTTTTGGAACTTTTAACAAGAGATTTGAAAGGAACACAATTTTGCATACACTATGATTTTAGCTTGGTAAATGTCCAATATGAATCTGAGAAACATCAATAATGACAAAAAAGTGAAGGGGGCATGATAAGGGAAGAGAAAAAGTTGTATGTGTAAGTAGAAAAGCTACTGTACAAAAAAGTTCATCCGACTTGGTAATTACTAACTGTCATGAATTGCTAGGAGTTTTTTTTTTTTTTCTTTTTTGGGGTGGGGGATACAACTTTCTCT